>JASDQU010170753.1:1276-21163 GCA_032191745.1 Picea mariana | reverse complement strand
GTGTGTGTGTGTGTGTGTGTGTGTGCTATGTTTTCACTGATGCAATACACACACACACACACACACACACACACACACACACACACACACACACACACACATATGATCTGAGAGACCATTTTCTGCCACTTGTAGAAGCAAATTGGTCAGGAATAAAAAAACTTTTCTATTGATGTAGATAACATTTACGATTGTGGACACATAGAAACTTTCAGATTTGGAATCTGATTCTCGAGTCAAGTTCTATGCAAATATGGAATTGACAACTTTGTGCTTTTGCACTTTCTCCAGACTTAGAAATTTTATCCAAAAATAGCTATCACTTAAACTGAGCAAAACTATGCAAAACTGCCTCAAGACCAAGTTGTCCTCATATAGAAACCAAAATGCATTAATGTACTTCTAAGTCTATAACAATGTGCATGTAATAGTTATTGTGAGAATCATGCATATTGTAAAACATTTATTAATTAGGTTACATGCCACTCTTGATCTATGTTTATGACGAACACAAATGCACTAATCCAATTATGAGAAACTGTAGTGATCAATTCAAAATTATGGGTTGATAGATGGCTTCTCCTCCTCAAGACCTTTCCAACGACTATTTATTTTCCCAAAACTGAGCTTTGAGAAAAAAATTATAGCTCCTCAAAGTTCCTTGGACCTTTTCCAAAGGACGATGACATATTGTCCACGTGGCCTCCATGTGGACCCACCTCACATGTGCTAGTTGACATCATCTATCCACTAGAATCCATGTAGACCATATCTCTCACCTATTGGCAAAGGTGTCCCATGGTCAAACCATTAGACACAACCCTCCAGTCTCCCCAGCCCGCAACATTGTTGAGTTCAACTTCGAGTGTGTGAACTCTTTTGGAGTGTGATCACTTCTCCATGCTCCTTTGTCTCAACGTAGTTCACAACTCCACAAGGCTTGTGGAAAATATCCTTCCCACAACATTGTGGCCTGCAGCTTCGCAGACTGCCAACTTGCTTGCACACGAATACCCCCCCGCGACAACTAGCATGCTGCAAGATCATGCATACCAGATCAACCACAATTAATGGTCTAGATATCCATGGATATCAGAGATGCCCACCCGATAAACTTCACTGACTCATCGTGACTCTACCACCAAAGGACACCTATCCCTCTCCATGTGTCACCAACCACGTGGCAGCATATGATATGCCTACTCTTGTTGATGTGTCCCATGACATGACATGCCAACATGGCACGCTGACTAAACAAGTTGACATGGTGCTCTCCTTTACACTTTTCCCCCTCACGGTAACAAGCACGTCTAACAGATCGAACGACTGGTAAGCATTCTGACCAATGATCCATAACTATGTAGGTTCCTAACTTGCATGTTCTTTAACCAACCTCTAGGCTTGACATATCCAACAATCCAGATCTGATATTTCGTGCATCAATGGTCCTCATCACTCCTTGGCTTGCGCGCGACCTTTTTCTAGTAGTTCACACGTTGTTGACTTCTCAGATCTTTTGCAGCCCACGACTTGCAGACTAATCAAACTTCATCTTATGAACTTCACCGTGAACTTCACATTGCAAACCTACATCTTGTAAGCCTATTCCCCATGGGCCTCTTCCCACAGACCTTCTTCCACCCGCGAACCTACCTCTGCAGGCTCTCTCCCACTTGCAGACTTGCTTCCTTTGAGCCTTCTCGATCGCTAATATTTGACAGACGGTTGAGATCTAACCCTACTGCTTAACGGACGATTGGGATTACCCTAAATCTTAGCCCCATTTTTTTGTCCGTCGATGCACTTGGAAAATTTTCTCACTCCAGATTTAATCTCGACCGTTGATTGTTGAGTCGAATGTGATCTAGGTCGTCGCTTCCTCAACTTCTCAATCACTGCTAAAACATAGAATTCGACCTTCCAGACCAAATTTGACTCTCAAACCTACAAGATGATGCCATGAATCCCCTCAGTCAATTGTTATGAGGTGAATCAAACTTGCATATGTTCATAATTTGGGGATTTTCACTTTTATTTCACCATTTCCCCCAAATCCATCATGAGTGAACCTCTGTAACAATGAATTTTTGCAAAATTCACTCAGGCTCTTGGCCCATATAAGCTCGTTGTTGAACCTTATGCTTTGATATAATTTTGTAATGTATCCAGCCTCCGAGATGAGTCCCATCATTGTAAAAATGACTTATCCTGCTAAATATGAATTTAAAAATGCCCCATACATTTAAAAGAAATGAAGGGGTAGCATGCCCATAAAAATTGCATCAAAACACCATGTTGATTTACTCATGCATCTAAGAACATTTATAAAAATGTGAATGCATCCAATAAGCACAAAAAAAACATGATATGGGGGATTGAGCCAACAAACACGAATCAAATAGTGAACTAACAAACATGACATGGTGAACCATCAAACTTGACCCAACCGTCACATTGGTTCCCTACTCGAGGAGTCTGCTATAACAGAGCAAGAAAATGACAACCAAATGAACTAGAGTGGAGAAACAAAGGGGAAACATACTAGAGCCATTGAAGACTAGAGCTTGGAGAGAAAATCCCAAACCCTATCAAGCCCTAAATCTGTTATCTTTCACTTCTGAGTCAAACCCTATTGAGCTATAAGAACCTTGTTCCCCTTCAAATTCATGATGTTGCATGATGGTGATTCTATCATCATTTGAAAGTTTCCGCGATATATGGGATGTGGTGGTTTGGTCACGAAGGCCTTTGTACTACCCCCCATACCCTAAAATATTTCATGCATAGAGGAGCCCAAGCAAGATTGCATGCAAAAATTGCCCGGGCTCCTATATTGTCTCCACTTTAGACACCCCATACGGGGAATATATGAATGATAATATCAAAATCAATATTTATTTCAAATACACATCTCAATTCAAGCAAACATGTAAAGTATAGATCATAGTAATCAAATATATACATGTCAACAAATGCTATAAGGTAGGCCTAACACTAGAGATAGAAGCATCAATACCTTTTCCACCAAATCCAAAGGAATCAGTGCCTCTACCACCAGATCTAGAGGCATCAATACCTCTACCAGATAATAATGTAGAATGTAGCATCTAACATATCTCTCCACCATAAACTACATCAATCTATGTGGCCATAGCATCTGTAGCATCGATAAAGAGTGCAATGGTTGTCTCAACTAGTTAGTCAACTACTGGAGTCAGAGATGGTCATTAATATGGTGCTATAGTTGAACATGGTGGTTGGTCTACTCATGGAAGAGATGGTGGTTAGTCAATTTGTGGTGGAGGATCACTGTCCTTGATAAATGAATCCAAAGAAGACTCCTAGTGAGCCCTCAATATCTTGAGTAGGTTGAGGGAATTGACAACATGACACATCAATAACATTATATTGTGAGGAATGGTTTTCAATATTTCTACAAGCTCAGTGTCTCACATGATCTCCCTAGCTTGTGCAGGGACCACTTTCTGGCAATCCATCAGTTCACATATCTTATCTGTCACCTCTTGATAGAATCTATGATCCAACTTATATGGCATGCCAGATCTCTACAATTGCTGGTGGATTATCACCCTTAGACATATACTCATATTGTTGGGGAGGCACCTCCCCAACATACATGCCAATATCTACAATATAGCAAACAACAATAATTAGAAAATTTAAACAAAATTCTACAATAAATGACATGTGCATTAAATAAAAAAAAATATAACTTAATGATAATATTAACTCTAGAAACTAGAGGCTCCATTTATCCAAATAGGATGTTCATGCATCCTCACCAGTCCATCCTCGTGTACATGGAATATACAATATTGAGGATAGGATCATCCTCACTAGCTAGCAAATCCAACACACTCAATCTCACAACCCTACATGGGTGCTCTAGTTGGCCCCTCTTGGGCAACATCTACCCCCACATGTGAACACACACATTAATCATTTGCCTATGAGGGAGGTATGTTGGCACCCAATATTTTGGGTTCATTTCATGCGTGTGTAGAAACGAAGTTGTGCGTTCTCAAGTCCAAGTGTAGGGCGTGCTCATTCCAAGTTTTGCATGCGCCTAAGCTAATGTGCGAGGAAGGACAAGAATTGCATGCCGGATCAATTTTTGTTATCATGTGTTGGGCCTAAAATATTATCAAATGCACGCTAGTCCCGATTTTGGTGCACACTAGAAATCAAGAATATGCATGTTGAAATCAAGAAAAGAATCGTAGGAAAATCCTCCTGAATGATTACTTCCAACATCACAAGGGATCGTGGAGCTGACAAAGGATGAGCTGGTGAGGCAGTCAAGATTTCCCTAATTCCAAAAGGCAATGTGGACTGTAGGCATGTGCCAGAAGCGTGAAAGGTAGTTTTTTCAGGAGAACGAGTGGCACAGAGAAGAAAGAGACAAAGCTCTTGAGTAGAAAAGGCTATAAGGAAGCAACGATATAAAAAATAGAGTTGGAGAATGTATAGTCTGATAGCCAGATGGTTAGATGGGATCCATCGAGTCTTTGGTATCGAGCTCACTCTTATCTTGTGTAATATTGTAATGTCCCTGAATACAAATATGTGTCTATTATATGTATGAGATTTTGAGAGATTATGCATTACGCAGGGTGTTGTACTTTTGGGAATTTATATAAAGAAGAGATGAAACTATGTTGTTTTCTAATACAGTCTGTCTAATGTATACCGTGTGTTATGGATTGATGACATGATAAAGCTTCTACAGTTTTGAGTTATTATATGGTTTCCAACTATGATTTGGATATGTGTTTGTATTGTTTTACTTCTTAGTCCTAATATGTGTCAGATATGAGTCATAGGAATACCAACCCAATGAATATGTGTATGTTTAAGCCTTCATTCCTGTCACAAGACCTTATGTTCTCTATGATCCTATTTGCATCTTGGGTGGGACCTTCCTTGGCCTTGGTCAAGGATTGATATACCGGTGCTCTAGGTTTTCATTGGTCAACTTTGGAGGAACCCTGGGTCTAAAATCCCCAGTGTTAAGAAGGACATGTGCAAGTGTGGAAAAAAATGACACTAACAAATGGTTCCATTGCTGAGACCTGAAGTATTGTAGGGAATGATGAAGGAAAGAGATGAGGTGGCATCCATATCGAGAGGAAATTCAAGGCTCGTTCACTGTGAAAGAGCATGAGTTTTACCTGTGAGAAACTCAGTGGATGAAAGTGAATGTGAAGAAATGGAAAGATGACTATCTGTACACAGATATGCATGAGATTTTCTTTGTTGAATTTACTTGTTTGTTGCATGAATGGCTAAAAAGGAAAACTGCTACCAATTCTACCGTGTGGCCGTTGGAACCAGTGGTTTGGGATCAAGCCCAACTTGAAAGATTGAAAGTGTTGGATAATAAGTGGACTCGGGCTATTGAATTTTGGTTTGCTCAAGTGAAAGAAGGCTACATTGTTCAGTTTGTTGTTGAGTAGATTGATTATTTTAGCGAGGCCGAAAGAAATTTTGCAGAAGGTCCAAGGAAGCAGATGCTGGAAGAGATTCCACTATGGATAAATATGTTATTCGTGGAGAAAGGGACAATGTGCATTGAGCCCGATCAAATGACTGAGTAAACTCCCCTAGCGGGGGGAGAGTTTGTAAAGATGGGGGAAATTGAGAAAGGAAATGGATCCGTTGAGGAGGATCCATAAATTGTTAAGATGAAGTGAGGAATGGTATGGACCCAGAGGAGTAGAAGAGAAAAAAGAGTCAAGAGATATGCAAGAAGAATTGAGATAAGGAGAAAAGCAGAGTAGAGAGGTGGAAAAGAGTTAGATAGGGGTTTGTGATGAGGGATCAGGCTCAGGATGAAGAGAAAATAAACCAAACCAGGTGGTAGTGTGGAAGAGTATGTTGCACCAGAGTGGAGCACAAATGAGGATAGGCCTATGAAAAAGCGTGGCATAGAGGATAGGGCATCTAATGGGGATACCAGTAGTGATAATAGTGGGGGCCTAAGTGATGAATTCTACATGCCTTGGCTGTTGCAGAGTGCCGCAAACTTAGAGGAAGATGAAGCGTAGAGTAGTGGTGTGTTGATAAGTGGAAAAGATGGTGCACATAACAATGGTGTGTTGTCAGGAGAGGAAGATAGCATAAAAAGTAGTAGTGCATAGGTAGGATAGGAAGGTAGAGTGCATCTTTATGGTGCACGAATAGGAGAGGAGGAGAGAGCACACCTTTTTGGTGCATCGAAACAAGAGGAAGATGGAGGCTTCCCTAGTGGTGGGGGAGATGTATAGACGATTGTAGATAGTCTTGCATGACTGGAAGTACGAAACTCTCTAGGTCACCTCGCAAGAAATTTTAGAAGAATATGGACTTTACCCCCCTTTGTACCAGCCCCCTTGCACATTTTAATCAAGAAGAAATTGTTGGTGATTGCATCTATGTGAGACATTCTCCAGGACACAAACTTGAGAGGGGTGTGTGGTTCCTATCTAAGACAGAGCTGGAATGTAGAGATGGCCTCCTCCTTAGAAAAGAGTTGAGAAGAACTCCATATGATTCTCCTGTGTAACATAGTGAGAAATAAGATCTGCAGAGTTATATGTGCTTGTGGCTGAGCACAAGGTGAACATGTGAAATCCCAAAGTGTTGGGTGCATCGTCATGAGACAGAAATGAAGATGATGTATTAGCCTCCTCTGAGCAAAGAGTTGATGAGAAACTCCAGATGACTCTCCTGTGTAATGTAGTGGGAAAGAATATTTGTTGAGTGGACGTGCCTGTGGATAAGCATAGGTGAACGTGATCCTAGTGGCTGAGCACTAGTGAAGAAGTGGTTCTTATGTGTAATGCAGTGAGCCAGAGATATGGAAATCCCTATGGATGTGCCCCTAGTGGATGAGCACTAGTGGATGTATAAGATCCCTTTCTATATTGTTCAAGAGTCAGACCTTCCTGTAACCCTAATTGTAATGTAAACGGTACAGGTTGGCCCCACCTTACTATGATAGATGATTAATGTATAAGATAATTAATCTGGTTATTATTAATTATATTGTGAGTTAGTGAGGTCGTCCCTGTTGTTTCAATAGACACTTCTGTTGACAGGTTCGGTCTAATATAAGTAAAGGTAAATTCCTTGTTGAGGAATCATATCTTTTGTGTGAGTTTGGAAATTTCAGCAAGTACATCTACTTGGGAAAAGTGTGCACCTCTCTTGGGCGCTAGTCATCTAGTGTTTGTGAGCACCCTTTTTTATGCTAGGTTTTCTTGGTGGTGAAGGTCTCTCTC
Source organism: Picea mariana (assembly GCA_032191745.1). NCBI lineage: Eukaryota > Viridiplantae > Streptophyta > Pinopsida > Pinales > Pinaceae > Picea > Picea mariana. The sequence goes on along the minus strand of JASDQU010170753.1, from coordinate 13,880 downwards.
TTGAAGAATATATCAAAGGATTGGTTGGGTTTTCTTCCCTTGTTGAGAAGGGTTTCCCAGGATACTACTTGTGTACTTGTGCATGGTGTTTCTTCTTGTGATCTTGGTTGCCGCAACAAATTGTTTATGGTTTAAGTAAAATACTAAAATGGAATGAACTTCATTCTTAAGCCTAGATTATTGAAGAAACAACATGGTATTAGAGCATAGGTTTTGAAGAACCTATTGCACAAGCATCTACCAATATCCTCTCTTTTTTGCAGAACTGTACGACCCTCCTAGAGTTTCCATAAAATTCGTACGACCTTCCTTTCTGAGGTGTTTCAGACCTTAATACTTGAAAGTTGGGGATAATTTTTTCATCGGAGAGTAAAACCTCCTCCAATGCACCTCCATAAAATCTAAGAGTGAAATTCTGAGCATTTTGAAATTTTGGCCTTATGGTTTCTAGGGTTTCACTAATTTCTGCAGAAATTTCAGAATTAGGGTTTCTACAATTCATTGAGGGAGCTCTTCATCTCACCGGTGTTTTACTATCTTTCAAAGGCTTATTATTGGTAGTCATAACTCCAAAAAAACCTAAAATTTCTAGCCTAGCCTAGCCGTTAGGTTTTCTAGCCCAATTGACAAGGGTTTGTGAAGAATCTAAAATTATGATGAACAAAACTATGATGGAAGATAAGCTTGATGGATCAAGCAACTTCAAGTTCCTGGAAGACAAAGACTTCAGAGGAAGGCTTATTGTGGGTGATACAAAAAGGTGAAACTATAACTACCCTCTTCATGAAAATGTCAAGAGGACAGAGATCAACCATGTGCCATTGGAAAAATCATATCAACACCCTCAGGTATGCACTTGTATATATATTATTTGTATCATTGTTATTAGGCAAATTGCAGGAGGAAGGAACCTTTTGCTGAAGTCAAGAATCCAGAGGGATCTCAGTGCATTTAGAAGAACAACACACTTGAAGACTCCAGGTTTGATTGTTGTGATTGTCATTCCTCTAACCTATATTTCTAAAAGTTTACTACATTACAAGTAGGCGTTGTAGCTATGACAACAATCCTTTAATTGTTTTGATTCTAGAGATGTACTCATTATTCTCCTTTAGGAGATATTATTGTTTAGGTTCCTCTTGTTTTCTTGTTCTAGATAGATTAACAACAAAGGAAGATGTTTATCCTTTAGAGGGAGTCACTTGACTCAGAGGGAGTCAAAAATATTTGAGAAAGAGGAAGAATAGAACCATCATTGAGGCAACCAATGCAATAATGCATTATGAGAATCTTTCTATGATTTTGTGGGCAAAAACATGCATGATACAATATATGTTCAGAACAAGAGTCTTCACCAGACTTTCAAAAACATAACTCCCGAAGAATCCCTCACCAAAGTGAAGCCCGAGATTGAACTCTTCAGGATATTTGGGTGCCTAGTGTATTTTCATGTACCCAAAGAGAAGAAGTCCAAGCTAGACCCTTCAGGGAGAAAGGATACATTTATGGGATAACAATGAATTTTTGAAGACATTCTAGATCGTCATCCTTGGTCAGAGATAGATTGAGACAAACATAGATCTTATCGTTGAAGAAGAGATAGCCTTTCAAAGATCCAAAGAATCTCAGATGGAGATTGACAGTGAGACAATACCTTCTCCCCCTTCAACAATTCAGAGGGAGACAAACATTATTCCAGCTGATCCAATTGCTCCAGTTGATATGTCCAGAGATATTGCAATATAGCATAAAAGACATGCCTAGGATCACTCTGCAGGAGGTAGAGAAACATACAATCCTCTCAAAGCACATCCCGAGAAAATAGAAGATATTTTCGAGCTATCCTTCAGTCATGAGCCACTTCATTGATTCCAAGCCTCCTTGTCTTGGAAAAGCAATAGGAGAACATGTTTAGAAAGATGCCATAACAGAAGAATACTAGTATATATTAAAGAATGATGTATAAGATATTGTTTAGAGACCAGAAAGGAATTTTGTTGTGACTTCCAAGTGGATCTATAAGATCAAGCATGAAGCTAATGGAAGTGTCGAGAAATACAAAGCGAAATCTATAGCCAGAGGATTCTCACAAACATAGGGAGTTGTCTATGATGAGACACTTGATCCAGTAAGCCCGATACACTTCCATCCATACTACCATCCATGAGTTGGAAACTATATTAGATGGATATATTCTTGATGAGTTTGGGTTTCATCAAGAGTGTTGCTGATCCAAACCTATATCATTACAGTGTTGGTGACAAGAGCCTAATTTTGATGACTTATTCAGAAAGCCTTGTTGTTGGATACAGGTAAGATTTGACTTATGATTTCGAGATGAAGGATATAAGTATGATGCACTACTTCTTAGTATGATAGAGAGCCAATGATATTTTCCCGAGTCAAGGAAAATATACAGTGGGAATATTAAAGAAGTCTAGTATGACATAATGCTAAACCACTGTGTTGAATTTGAAGAAAATGACTGATGAGGATTCAGATGAGCTTGATCCACAACTGATTGGATCATTGATTTGGTTAAACACCAAACCTGATTCATGCTATGTAGTGAATATGCTTAGTAAATCCATGAGCCAACCGAGACAGATTCACTGGATAACAATAAAGCATGTGTTGATATATACACGAGGCACAATTAGATATGGCATGAGACATGCCTCCAATTTTGAAATTGATTTTGCAGAGATATACCTATACAGATTGAGCAGAGAGTACAGTGGACCGGAAGAGAACATCCGGTTGTTGTCTGACCATGAAGTTTTCTATGGTTTTCTGATGCAACAAGAAACAAAACTTTGTAGCCTTGAGTACCACAGAAGCAGAGTATGTAGCATCGAGTGTGTGAATCAATATGGCTTCACAAGCTTCTGATAGATTTACTTGATCATGAGATGGATCGTATGATGATAACCAGAGCCATGTGTAAATATATTTGAGAAACCATTGTTTCATGATAGATCGAAACACGTTGAGATAAAATATCATTATATCAGAGACATGATGCAGAGGAAAATAGTACACATGCAGTGCCTTCCTACACATGAGAAAATTGCATACATATTCACCAAATTAACTTGGTGAAGGATACCTTCCTAGTTGAGAGGGAGTGTTGATGACTACAACCAAGACAAAGTTCAAAGTACATCCGTGTGAGACTTGGCATGATGAAGAATGCGTCCCTAGCTAAGAGGGAGTGTTGATTATTGCAGCTATGTGAGACATTCTCTAGGACACAAAATTGAGAGAGAGCCCTTGAGAGGGGTGTGTGGTTCCTATCTGAGATAGAGTTGGAACATAGAGATGGCCTCCTCCTTACAAGGAGTTGAGAAGAACTTCAGTTGATTCTCATGTGTAACGCAGTGAGAAAGGAGATCTGAGGAGTTAAACATGCCTGTGGCTGAGCACAAGGTGAACGTGTGAAATCCCAAAGTGCTGGGTGCATCGTCATGAGACATAAATGAAGATGATGTATTAGCCTCCTATGAGTAGAGAGTTGATGAGAAACTTCATATGAATCTCCTATGTAATGTAGTGGGAAAGAAGATCTGTCGAGTGGATGTGCCTGTGGACGAGCACATGTGAACATGATCCTAGTGGCTGAGCACTAGTGAAGAAGTGGTTCTTCTGTGTAATGCAGTGATCCAGAGATATAGAAATCCCTATGGATGTACCCATAGTGGACGAGCACTAGTGGGTGTATAATATCCCTTTCTATATTGTTCAAGAGTAGATCTGTATGTAACCCTAATTGTAATGTAAAGGCTACAGGTCGGCCCCACCTTATTATGATAGATAATTAATGTAAAAGATAATTAATCTGGTTATTATTAATTATATTGTGAGTTAGTGAGGTCGGCCCTATTATGTCAATAGACATTGCTGTTGACAAGTTCAGTATAGTATAAGTAAAGGTAAATTCCCCATTGAGGAATCATATCTTTTGTGGGAGTTTGGAAATTTCAGCAGGTACATCTACTTGGGAAAAGTGCGCACCTCTCTTGGGCGCTAATCTTCTAGGGTTTGTGAGCACCCTTTTGTGTGCTAGGTTTTCTTGGTGGTGAAGGTCTTTCTCTTGAAGAATATAGCAAAGGATTGGATGGGTTTTATTCCCTTATTGAGAAGGGTTTCCCAAGATACTTCTTGTGTACTTGTGCATGGTGTTTCTTCTTGTGATCTTAGTTGTTGCAACAAATTGTCTATGGTTTAAGTAAAATGATAAAATGGAATGAACTTCATGCTTAATCCTAGATGATTGAAAATTCAACAGAAATGACAATAGATAGTGAAGCAACTGGAGTAGAAGAGAGAGAAGAATAAGATAGAAGAAAGGAGATGAGTGAAGAAGAAGGCGAAGCTAGTGCCACTTCACCGAGAAGAGTATTAGTAGTAGTAAGTTGGACAACCATAAATCAAAATAGCAGAGTTGGTTTGAGAGTGACGATGGAAAATTAGTATAACATCCTGAGGCTACTCATGTTCCACGGAATGGGTAAGGATGACGCAAAGAAACATTGGTTTACATGTGAAGAAATTTGGTTTGTGAAGAGGATCGCAGATGAAGCAACCAATATCGCGTAGCTGGAGACCACGTTTAGGGACAAAGCCATGATGTGGTACATGAAATAAAAGGCCCCTACTTCAACGTGACAATCAAGGTCTCTGACAGAGATTAAGTAGGATCCGCTTAGGGAGTTTCAGAAATCTAAGTCAGAATCCCAATGTATAAAAGAGTTAAAGGAGATCGAACAAAAGGAATGCGAGACCATGTGGGATTATGACCAGTGGTTTAATATTTTGTTGGATAGGATGACATTCTAGATTCAGGATGTGCAACATATAGAGTGGTTTATTGCAGGGTTTCTACCCCATATCCAAGTCTCGCTCACCCAGTAGAAGGTGACAACATAGGCAGATGCGATAGAAATTGTAATGCGCCTGAAAGATACGCCAGGAGGGGCAAAGACATCAATAGGTTTGGAACAGGTGTAGTCACAACTGGCCAACCTAACGATGCAGTTGAAAGATATGGCTAAGATGAAGGTTGTGTGTGAGCACAAAGGTTGTGCGTGAGCATGTATGGGCATGTCAAGTCAATTTCCATTTGGATAGATAGAATGGTGTGATATATGCAAAAAATGGGGCCATGTTCCACCCTGCTGCCCATACTCCATTCTGTGAATTCTGTAAATCCTTTGGTTATGATGCCAATAATTTTTGCTTGCTCCAACTGATGTAAGATAACCCACGATGCATTTCGGGTAGAAGAAGAGTAGAAGGCTGGTGAGCGCAACGGTGCATAAAGAGGTAGATACTAAGGAGGTCCCCGAGGTAGATATGGGTACGGTTGCGGTCGAAGATATGGTGGGGAAGGGAGGTAGACCCCCCACTTGTTTCAATTGTGGTGAGATTGGCCATGTATCAAGGTTTTTTACTAAGCCCCATGTGCTTTGTGCATATTGATATAGCCTCAAAATGTCACCGAAGACTGTCCTAACTTGTTGAAAAAGTGGGAAGAAAAAAACACCAATTGCAACATGGTGCATGCAAAGCCGCACAATAATAAAAACAAGATTGAGGAAGCTAATGTCTAGGTAGTAACTCGAGGAGGAGAAAACACAGGAGAAGACTTTGAGCATGGTGAGGTCTCAGGTCAAAAGTTGGATGGGAAGATAAGGAAGGCATTTTATCCCCCTCTGGGGTTTGAGGTTTCCCAACAAAAATAATTCATGTGTGATCTGCAAAAAGCACTAGAAGAAGAAAGAGTGCACGAGGAGTTGCAACACAAAACTCAAAGGTCACTTGAGGAGGCCAATATCCACGGAGAAGTGAAAAGGGTGACACAAAGGTCATTGGAGGAAGCTTATATCCATGAATAGGTACAATGTGCTATGCAAAGCTCATTGGAAGAAGCTTGTACCTATGAAGAACTGCAACGCACAACACAAAAAATCCTTGGAGGAAGCTTGGGTGTGTGAAGAAATACAACGCGTGATGCAACAGTCAATAGAAGAAGCTCATAGGAAGAATGATCTGCTTTTGTGCCAAGCATAAAGCATATGAAGAACAACACCTGGAGGAATTGCACCTCCCAACAAACGCAAAAGCCTTGCATAACTTGGATCTTAAGGAAGAATTTGAAGACCAGGTAAGCTCTTTCTTGTGTTGTAGTTTACGATTGTTGAATGATTCAGAGGTTGCAAGTAAGTTGACCTAGATGTTATATAATTGAATAAGGGAACAAGGAGTAGAGGCAACCATATCAGCCTCGCTACCAAAAAGAGATGTAGGTCAGGTAAGCAAGCACAAGCGCACTAGCTGAGAATTTAAGATGACACCAAAACTTGGTGGCTATGACATGGATGGAGTCACGTTGGATTTAAAATCCGATGTGAATATTTTTCTGAAGAAATCTTGGGAGGTGATGGGTAAACTAAAATTGGTTTGGTCGCCCATCCAACTGTCTTTGGAAAATAAATACAAGATCTACCCAATAGGCCGACTAGAGCACATTGAAGTGAACATAGAAGGGGTAAAAAAAAGGCTGATTTTGAGGTGATAGAGATTATGGATGAATCTAATCCACACCTTGCCTTACTTGGCATTAACTGGGCCTTTGAGAATAATGCAGTGTTGAACTTAAAGAAGAGACAAATGTCCTTTGAGATAGATACCTTGTGCGTGGTCGTGCCACTGGATCCATATGAAGGTGACCAATACAATGAGCCAGTGGACGAGGATGCACATAGCTTATTCATTGAGAATATTTATACAATTTCCAGGCATAGGGATGACTACATCAATCCCACCGTAGATGGAGAATTAAGTTGGAGAAGTGTCAAGTCTTATGACACAAATTCTAAGGATGCCATGGAGAGGTGGAAAAACAAGTTGTATGAAGTATCCACTCATAGATGCAAAAGCATACTAAAAGCAGTGCTCTGGATTGGATCTGAGCTATGCAATGCCCCACGGTTTGATGGGATAGGGTAGGTAGAGACATTCCTTATATTGATGGAGAAAATTGTCCTCGTGGAGAAACAACTTCAGGCCATGGATGCAATGGTGCGAGGGACACCTACACGGTGGTGGGTGATTCATTGCGCAAAGATTCAGAGTTGGTTACAAGTGGCGAACTTGATAAAGGTTTGGTTCCAACCCATCATTGAATTCGAAATAGCCAACTGATACAAGGGCACCGAGGATCCTCGAGAACACATTTATTTTTATGAATGATGTTGGACCTCTAAAAATATCCCTCATGCCCAATGGGTCCATCAGTTTGTCTACACTTAGGGGGAACTCAGGAGGGAAATGGTCGACTATACCCATATGATTTCTCAATTTCATTTAACATTCAACTTTAGAGTAGAAGATTCAACTCAAAGAGAGACAATCCGCCAGATTAAGGATTTTATTTTCCATCGACAACCAAAGGAATCCACACAACCAAGGTTTGTCTAGATGACACTGGGCATCACAACATTAATCGATGCCTTAAAATGCCAATTGTTTCTACAACAACAAGTGCATTTTGAGGATATGCGCAACATTGACCATATTTTTCATCAACTCGGGGGTGCAACACCGGTACCGGACATTGCTCCACGACCCCCAACTTCTGAAACCAGTTCCAATGCCTCTTCTTAAGTCCTTCGATTGGAATCACCAACATTACTTATAGTAGATGCCAACCATGGTGGTATCCCACTAGTACCCATACCAACTCCCCTAATACATGATTGTGCTGCCACCCTGCTCTCTGAGTTAAGCGAGCATAACGACCAACTGGGACAACCTTATGCCTAATTACAACGTCAACATTCTATAGACATCACCGCACACAATGAAATGTGCAAAAAATACCAAAAGGAGGTTCAATACCATCATTCCTTACAGGGGAAGTATGAAATCGAAAGAGTAGCATATGCGGCCACTCAAGTTCAATACACCGAGGTCAATACAATGTTCACTGACCTTCTAGGTTTTGTCGATAGTGTATTTGAACATATTTCCACTACTTCTATGCAAGGGCGTGACATCCCTTTCAACTTTAAACTCTTGACTGTAAAATCCCTCCTACAACATATAGAAGCTCAACTCATCGCCTCTCGTCCACCAATTCTCCCAACACACTTTGCCACATGTCATTCCAACAACGACTTGCAGTGGCCCAAACATCTCTCCACGATATCCAACATCGGGTGAAAGCATTCTCCCACATGGATGACTCTGGCTTTTCCCTATGGACCCATCTCCAAACTCCCTCGTAAGTATCTACATTCGAATATCGGGTTCACACGACAGAATTGGAGATTTCTCAAAAAAAGAGGGATCTTACTTCTTTGCTGCCCAGGAAGCGAGCTGCTAAGATGATAGCAATTGTAGTCACTAACAATTGCAGCCAAATCAAAGGAAATCACTGCATCTCGGGCTAAGTAGCAGACTACATAAGAGTTGATCACTTCTATGGCTGATAAGGCCTTAGTTTGGTATACTCAACTCTTCGATGTACAAGTTGCTTCCAACCCTCTCATTGAGCAACCCAACAACATAGACCTGACAATCCCCCAGTTCACAGACATTCAAGTAGAGGCATCTATCTAGCTTACAAATGATCTCCATGGCCACTTTAATGAGCCAGAGCGCCAGTATAAAGAGTTCGTGGAGAAAGTCAAAACCATTGTACCATCCATTTTGGCCATAATTCAATGAGGCAGTTGGTTCAAAGACGAGCCAAGAAATAGTGGTGGGGGCTTGTTGGAACCCAAAGTTTTGGGTTCATTTCATGTGCATGCACAAACAAAGTTGTGGGCACTCAAGTCCAAGTTTTGTAAGCACTCAAGTCCAAGTTTTGTAAGTGCTCAAGTCCAAGTTTTGTAAGTGATCAAGTCCAAGTGTATGACGCGCTCATTCCAAGTTTTATGCACGCTTAAGCTAATGCACGAGGAAGGACAAGAAGTACATGCCAGACCGAGTTTTGTTATCGCACTCTAGGCCTAAAATATTATCAAATGCATGCTAGTCCCAGTTTTGATGCGCACTAGAAATCAAGAATACTCATGTCAGAATAACAAAAAGAATCATCGGGAAATCCTCTCGAACGATTACTTCCAGCAACACAAGGGATAGTGGAGATGATAGAGGATGAGATGGTGAGGTAGTTAAGTTTCCCTGATTCTAGAAGGCTATGTGGATTACAAGAATGTGTTAGAAGCATGTGAGGCACTTTTGTTAGTAGAACGAGTGGAGCAGAGTAGAAAGAGACAAAGCTCCCAAGCAAAAAAATCTATAAAAGGAAGCATCAATATTAGAAATAGAGTTGGAGAATGTATAGTCCGATAGTTAGATGGTTAGATGAGATCCATTGAGTCTTTCATATCAAGCTCACTCTTAGCCTGTGTAATATTGTAATGTCTCTAAATATAAATATGTGTATGTTAATGATATGAGATTTTGAGGGATTTTGAATGACGCAGGGTGTTGTACTTTTGGGAATTTATATAAAGAAGAGACAAAGCTCTGTTGTTGTCTAATATAGTCTGTCTAATGTATAGCGTGTGTTATAGATTGATGATATAATAAATCTTCTGCAGTTATGAGTTATTATATGGCTGTCACCCGTGATTTGGATATGTGTGTGTATTTTTTTACTTCTTAGTCCCAATACGTGTCAAATATGAGTCATAGGAATACCATCCCAAATGGATATGTGTATGTTTAAGCCTTCATTCTTGTCACAAGGCCTTATGGTCTTTGTGATCCTCTTTTCATCTCGGGTGAGACCTTCATTGGCCTTGGCCGATGATTGATATGCCAATACTCTGGGGTTTTTGTTGGTCAACTTTGGATGAACCTTGGGTCTAAAATCCCCAAAGTTAAGAAGGGAGTGTGGAAGCATGGAAAAAAACAATGCCAAAAACGTAGTTGAATGTCAGTTGAGTGGCTGGAAACATCTAAAAAATTAAAGTAAATAACTTTGAAGAAAATGGAAAGACCATCCTCCCATCAAACACAACATGACAATGATCAAGAGCAAAACAAAATTGTTGCAAAAAAAGAAAAACTACCTAATCATTATACACCTCTAAACTAAAGTATATACATAGTGCATTAGAGGGAAACTAATGCTCCACCCATTAAAAGTATAGTGTGATAGTGTCGTCACCATAAGCGACATGCACCTAACTTCCTTTGCACCAAATACATGTAAATACAATTGGCCACTAGAAACCTAGAAGTCATTAGGGTTACTGACGTCTGCACTAGCATATCTCTGCACATATCCCATTTGGCAGGAGATTGGGAATTGGGGAAAATTCCCTCCTCTTCTAGATAAACTAGTAATGAAATAAATATCATCCTTTGTGGGATGGTACCACAAATCAATACCTGCCCTATATTTCCACCTACCATGATCCTAAAAACAGATCAACCGCATCAACAAGTGTGTGTTCCCCTTGAGGGATGTAGCCTCCTCATAAAACTTGAGGAGACCAAAATTCCTCAAAAGGACATGAGTCTATGTTATAATAGGGCGAGGGTACATATTCCTCTCTCTCTCTCTCTCTCTCTCTCTCTCTCACCCCCCACTCATGTATACATTTGTATGAGTCAACATGTTGCTATTTTCGTCACCATCATCATTGTCTTTTATTCACATGCAAATTTCATTAGTTACGTGCACACACACAAACACACAAAAAATATATATAGTAAATGACTATTTTAACTAATTAAAGATTGAAATTATCTTTTTCAAAAAAATTGTGTAAAACGTACTAGTGCACCTTAAAAACATAAGTGCACCATATGTGGTGCATCAAAATCGAACACACATTGTAAAAAATGATTATTTAAAAAACATACCATACATACATGGTGGCTATGATTTTATTATTATTATTGGTGCACCACTTGTATAGGGGCACCAACACCTACCAATGCACCTCCTATGCTCCAACACACCATAAAATGGTACATCTATACAATCCGAACTACACTAATAATCTACAAAAATTTTCAATGTGCATATGATTAGTGGTGCACTTTTTCCTAGAGAACTGATAGTTCAAGTATATTTTAAAGTATTATGCCTCAATGGTGCATGTATAATAGCGAGAAGCACCATTGATGATGCTTCTATATATGATAAAGAGCACAAAAAAAATGCATAATTTTATTTATTTTTATGTATTATTGATGTGTTCAAATTCACACGATGTATTGGTAGAGATGCCATTGAAAATTTACAAATACACTGGAAAGTGTAGGAATTCATTCAATTTAAACAGGGTCTGTCTCTGTGCTTGGTATGTATGGAAATGTTGCTAACAATGCCTCCATACATTTCCTAGAGCACCAAAAGCCCCAAGATATATCATAGAAAAAATCAACATTGTTTTTATGATATTGTGAAGCACCACCTAAATTGCTTCTATTTACCAAGCATACTAATAGGTCTTGTATAACCCATCCATTTTCTTGTTTTTTCCTAGTTAATTGTCACCTTGCATACATGCATCCTATAATTATATAAGAGGTGCCACTTGTTAGAAAAACAGGACCGCGGAGCAATAAAATAAAACAAATGCAGAAACAAAACACAGAAGACACACAATACAAGAGAGGCACAGATTTACGTGGTTCACCCAGTGTGGGCTACGTCCACCAGAGAAATTGCCAGGTCCTTCCTATATTATTATCCAGCAAATGAAGGGATACAACCTACAGCAAAACCCGCTGTAACTTCCTCTTCTTTCTCTCACAGTCTCCTCTCTTAGAATACAATATTCACCCTCCAATCATAGCCGCAATACATTTCCCTCATAAAAGAGGGTTGCCTTCTAGGGAAAAAACCCTAACATAATCTCTACCGTTAGATCTGCGACCTTATAATGAATGGTCCAGATTTACAATGAAATTACAATATACTTTTATAAGGCAATTTTTGCTTCGGGGGCTTTGCCCCCGAACCCCCATCGGTGGATGCTGCCCCCGAACCCCCGCTGGGGGCCTGCTTGCCCCCAGACCCCGCAGAGGGGGTACCCCCACTCTGCACTCCCCCGCGTGGAAGAGTGTACATACTTCTGGGGTGTAAATAATTCATGGGGTATAAACACGGCTGAAAGCAAGGACCTATGGATCAGGAAGATAATCAGGCTCCACAACCAACACCACTAACAGTCTGTCCTGTAAATTTATAGGATGGACTGGATTTGTTCGGTGCGAGTTGAATAGTCTGAACATGCCATGCAATTTTATTTTTTAAAAGAAAAAATGGCAAATTTAAGCTAAATTGTAATTTCGACTCGCTAAAAATGTAAATGAGGAGGTAACAAACAATTTACCTGGTCTTTAGCTTGATGAGGAGGCATGGTTTCCACGTGGTTAAACAAGAAAATATGCAACTATTTTGTAAAATAATAAAACAAACCAAATCCATCAACAAAGTGAAGGAATGAAGGAATCTAACAACATAGTAGCACCAACAACAAGGTGGTTCTATAGGGATGGTGAAGTGTTTGTATGGTTGAAAGCATTGAAGGAAATGTAAAAATTAAATTATAGTTTGGTATTTTTTATT
>JASDQU010170751.1:9172-24819 GCA_032191745.1 Picea mariana | reverse complement strand
AAAAAAAAAAAACTTGAAGAAGCAGAAATAATAGATGAATTGATGGAAAGACAACTAGAAGAAAAGGAAGAAGGTTGTGAGAAACTTGAAGCGTAAATTATCTCTCTAAGAAAAGAATTAGAAAATACAGTCACCCAACTGAATACAAACTTAAATTTTGAAAAGAGTACTTCAATTCTAGATAATATTCTCAATTGTAAAAGGTCACCATTTATCAAGATAGGTTTCAAATATGACAACAATCAGAAAACCCATGCAATTCCTAAGTCACCAGAAAAGAAAATTGAGGAGAAGCTTGAAAGCTATGCAAATGTTCTTAAAAGCTCCAATCGTAGTGAAGACAACAACAAGGAAGAAAATTATGACCATTGAAAGACTGTTTTTTCACTCAAGAAAGATAAGAACAAGTTTACAAGAGTTTCTCCATCAAGAAGACCCTTCATAACCATGTATCAAAATATTTTTCTCTGTTATTGCTTTTCTTGCAAAAATTTTGGTCATAAGGAAATAGATTACAAATCCTATGGAATAAATGGTTATATGAGAAATATAAGTAAAATATCTCACAATAATTACAAGGATTGTCCTGCAAACATAAAGACTAGAGGTTTTCGTGGGCCTATTGATAGAAACTACAATCCATTTGTTCCCCTACATTACAAAGTTGAATGTTACAAATGTAGTAAATATGGACACATAGAATGAGACTGTAGAAGAAGCATGACATAATATTCCATACAAGAATATACAAAGGTATGGAAAAGAAAATAAGGAATATATGAATCAACTCGGTATGCACAAAACAAGGAACAAAATTCCATCGCCAGACAAAATAAAGCGTTGGTAATATTGTCATTGATGTAACAATCATGAATGTCACTATTATCATAGACAGGGGGAGATTATTTTCATTAAAGGCGAGAAGATAAAGGAAGCTTCGTGTTATCACCAAAAAATTGCTCTGACAAATATAGACAATGGATGAAAATACCAACACAACATACTACCAATAATTATGGAAGGATCACATTCAATTTGGCAAGATACCCACAAAACTATGAAAAATAGATCATGAATTTACATGCACATTCAGCAAATACAACATGTGCACATCTACGCGAGCTAACACAACATACAATGTGCACAGTGCGTGGTCCTCACAATTGACAATCAGGAAACCCGGAGGGAAGCAGAAATGGTGCATTGATGATTTTGGTCAGGCCTCAACTACTTCTGGGATGAAGTAGATCTCAACCATACCCCAAAATATCTGTAAAAATTCACCTTGGGATCATTGAAAGGGATGGGAGGTACCTCCAAAGGCCTACCATTCACACTTGTAACTAGTTGAAAAATATTTTTCCATCCTCCTATAAATAGAGGATCATTGTATGCAAAAAAGAAGAAGAATCCATAGCATTGTTATGTTGTTCAGAATTCTCTTAGAGAAAGCCATATTTCCCTTGAGCCATTAGTCTTGAGCTAGTGTAGCATTCAGCAAGCTTTACACCTTTTGTGAAGTTAAGCTTTGGGTATTTTTCACCATTGGAGAGTGATAGCTCTAGTTTTTGAAGGATCAAAGGACCCTCAGTTAGGAGAATAGGGGATTCATTGTCCCATGTTTCTCCTCTTGGTGTTCTCAATTCGAATATTCAATTCTATTGGGTAACCATTTCATGTGTTCACTTTCATGCATCACTTATTTATGTTAGTTTAGTTTGTTTCTTATTCTTAGTTATTTGCTTGCTTTATATTGTGTTTTCTAACTTCCAGGTCCACTAACTTGCTAACCATATTTCTGTTATGTCTTGTTTTCTTACCAGGGTAGTTAAGGGACTCTCTTTTGCTCACCCTTGTGATCAAAAGCCCCAAACATTTTGGATACTATACTCGGGATTGGAATCCAAATTCCTCGTCAAGTAAGATATTAGAGTTGTTATTCTCACTTTATAATGTTTGAAGGGTCCAAAACCGGCCTAGCCTACCCTTCAGACACTTCAATTTATCCTCGTGTTGGTTGAATTAATTTTAAAATTGTCAGCCCACAATTTCTCTACATGTGCGTGAGTTCGGGAAGAACAAATGCACTAACCGCACATATTTTTTACTGGAAAATCCATGTGGATTGCGCAATTGTCAGGTCCAAACCTGTGCGGATCCACACGACTATGCAAAAAAAAAAAAATAGTATCTTAGATTTACTTTATGCACTTTGTAAAAGCCAAAAAAAGAAGGCTTGAGATTCTTTCTTGCATATATAATTAGCTAAAGTGGGAACTTAAAGGGGTAAAAAGAACCATAAGATATTTCCTTTTTGTTTCCACATCGATGGCTTATTATAGCATTTGAACTCTTTAGTTAAGTTTTTGATTTTACAAATCATCAACTAATCGGGACTAGGAGATTATTTTGCTAATATTGGAGTATGCTCTTTCCTCACACCTTTGTGTGATCTTGGAAATCAGAAAAAGGGATTACTTAAGAAACCTCCATCTCCCTTTAAAATCAATCATTTTAGGAGAGGCCAATATATCTTAGTTTGCTCATTTTTTGCAACTAAATCAATCATTTTACGGGAGGCCAATGCCTCTTTAGTTTTATTTGTTGAAACATAATCTAAAAGGTTTATAAGGGCCCACACAAAATCCACATGTGCACAATCTTAAGATAGTTTCAAATTTCTAGAGTAACTCACTTAGGAAATTTAAAGCATTATATGGGCCCATACATCCCCACATGTTCACAATCTAGGAATAGTTTCAAAGATTTCGTAGATTAGAAAACATCCTGGGGAGATTAAATCTCATAAGTAAGGACCCACATGTTCACCATGCTAGTTACTTGGGGATTTTTCAATTTCAGAAAGGATTGTTTGTGAAACATAGTAAGTTATAAGTAAGCAACCATAGTAAAGAACCAAACAATGTCCACATGCCAAAATTTGCTCACTTAACTTATTAAAAATTCATCACTCAGTATCAATTATTACACACATCATCAGATATTCAAGAGGTGTTTGTCGGATACTTGAAACCGTAGTATTCTCTTCTCCTCGCGCCCATAAGATATCTGGGAGAATCAAAAGGGATTCAATTGTTTGAAAAAATCTTTTGCTCTCACCACTCTTAATCAATGAAGTTGGTCCATGACTCCAAATTCACAGCCCATTTGTGAATTCTAAAAGACCCCATAATCAACCCACTTCTAACCTCCATAAGAGGAACACAAAAGAACTTGGTAGTCTAAGTTGCAATTTTGGGAATAGGTATCCAAATAACTCCTCATCATCCTTTTCTCATTGAAGCTTAGAAGTTGCAATATAGGATTACAAAATCCTCCAAATCAAGCATTCCTACACCATAAGGAAGGGAGACACCAATGAAGGGTCAAATGTTGAGGTCAAGTTGTTATGTGCATGCCTCCTTGGGTCACCCAACAATTGGAAAGTATCCATCCTGTGACCGATTTTTGAGGTCAAAAATCTAAATGTCATGCTTGATCAAGGTAACTTAGTGGCCAATTATATGTTGTATCTAACCAGTTGGTGGTTGTGGGTTGCAATCGCACCTCAATCAAATTTTGAACAGTTGTTTGGAAATATCTCCATTCCTTTCAGGATATGCACCCTTAACCCATCATTATAGTTGATTATTCATACCTTCACTAGCTCATATTCTAGTGGATTCATGCCCCAATGTTGAGTGCCTTTGCAAGGCCCAATCCTTTTTGAGAGGAAGGAAGATAGGTCTATTAGGACACATGCATTTTATTTTACTCACCCACGTGGATAAAACCCAAAACTATCTTACATTGTTACTTGTTTATGTATGATTACCACTGATTTATTACATATAGCTTTAAAAACATTATTGATATAGTCCACATTTACCAAATCACTTGTTCATTTATTCTTCTCATTATCACTTTCACACATATAAATATAGTCCAAAACCATAGGGGAACCACAATGTCCCCATCGTTTGAGACATCTGCAAACCTCCCCTCAATTTGGGGAGGTGTTCCCAATTTCTCTGACACATCAGTACAACCAACACACACACTAGTGAGTGCCATTGTTTTAGTATTAGATTTTCTTGGGTCCACCTCACTAGGAACCAGTATCCAGAACAATCCACCCATCTAGTAGCCCTTCCTCTTAAGGAATTTTCTCTTCAACCATCAAAAACCATGGTAGGACCACAACACCTACCATATATAACCCCATCCCCTTCTTCCCATTTAGGAAAAACTTGGGCCCCCTCTCCTAGTTATATTGGCCATCCACCACACATAAGGAGTAAGAAGAGAAACACCTAATATCAGCACCCATGGCATGGGGGAATGCTTGTACATATGGGGGAATTCATATTTCCCACCAGAACTATAATCAAAACAACCATATATATACCACCCATACATGGACTAATCACCCTTTCCCATTTTGTGAGCTCTATGGTCACCCAACCCATCAATTCCTTGAACTCACTCTAGAGCTAGTCCAAGCATTTTGTTTGGAGCACATTCAACACCATAAACTTAGTAGTTACACTACTTCAACCTTCCCCCTCCCCAAAATGCACCCATTACTCCATTAGGTGAGGTTCCATGCACATCGACATCATTTTTTACTGCTCACATGGTTAATACCCCCTCACACCCAATCTACCTCACGACTGATGCTCAGTCATGTAGACTTGGGGGAACCCCTTCCACCTCTAGTACCACAATGTCTACTAGACCCTATCCTTGTCAGGAAAATGGAAGTGTATACCCACACCCATCAAGGACCATCACCCTTGATTGGGATCAACCTATCCAAGCATGACTGCCATCTTCTACCCCATTTAAAATATGAGTCATCGCTAAAAAAATTACAATTTATCAGTGTATAAGAGATGATGGAGCATCCTCATGTATTATCTCCTCAATAGATTTGAAACAACTAGGCTCCCCTACTCTTATCCCATCGATGACTAAGTTAAGAGCATTTTATGGTATAGTATGTTCTCTTGGACTATCATGTGGATTATAATATTCTCATGGGCCATGATTTCATCTAAGCCATGACTATTGTGGTGTCTTCACTCTTTTGAGTCATGATATTACCACATGAGGGATGCATCATCACAATCGATATACTCTCCTACAATGACCCCCCTTTCAATATTCTCATAATACAATCTCACACAACACCAACTCACAATATACCCTTCATGGGAACCATTATAGAACCACCTTATGTCTAGTTCCCCCAGACATCATGCGATTACAAGACACATGGCCTAATCAGAATGATCCACCAAGATAGTTTCATTACTTCTTGTGGAAATACCCCATTAGCCTTGCTCATTTGTAGTTTACCCCCATTGGGAAATGTGGCCTCCCTTAGGGACCACATTTTTCGAGGACCCATGGTTCCCCGACCTCCTTCAGGGAGTTCCTTTCTCAGGAGCCCATTGTTCTATGGCCTCCCTTAGGGAGTGCCTTGTTTGGGAACCCATGGTTCCTTGGCCTCCTTTAGGGAGTGCCTTTTTCTAGGAACTCATTGTTATTCTACCTCCTTCAGGTAGCTCTTTTCTCAGGAACCCATTGTTTTGTATCCTCCCTTAGGGAGTGCCTTTTTCAGGAACCCATGGTTCCATAGCCTCCTCCAGGGAGTGCCTTGTCTAATAACTCATTGTTCCATGGCCTCCTTCAAGGAGTGTCTTTTTCAAGAATCCATAGTTCTTTGGCCTCCATTAGGGAGGGCCTTGTTTGGGAACCCATGGTTCCTTGGCCTCCTTCAGGGAGTCTTTTTTCTAGGAAATCATCATTCTGCAGTTTCCATTAGGGAATTTATTGTTCGGAAACCCATGGTTCTCAGGCCTCCTTTAGGGAGTGTCTTTTTCAGGAACCCATGGTTCTTCAGCCTCACTTAGGGAGATCCTTGTTTGGGAACCCATGATTCCCTGACATCCTTCAAGGAGTGTCTTTTTCAGGAACCCATCATTTTGTGACCTCCCTTAGGGAGTTCCTTGTTCAAGAGCCTATGGTCCCCCAACCTCCTTCAGGGAGTGCCTTTCTCATGAACCCATTGTTATGTGGCCTGCCTCATGGAGTGCCTTGTTTGAGAACCCATGGTTACCCGACCTTCTTCAGGGAATGCCTTTTTCCAAGAATTCATTGTTCCATGGCCTCCTTTGAGGAGTTCCTTCTTCATGAACTCATTGTTTTGTGGCCTCCCTTAAGGAGTTCCTTGTTTAGGAACCCAAGGTTTCTTGGCCTCCTTTAGGTAGTGCCTTTTTTAGGAACCCATCATTCCTTTTCCTCCCTTAGGAAGTGCATTTTTCCATAAACTCATCGTTCCCTACCCTCCTTAAGGGATTACCTCTTATATGAACTAATTGTTCCTTGGCCTCCCTCCGGGTCATCCAAAATTTTCATCAAGGGACCATTTTTCCTACCAATGTCAAAAGCTCAGGTACGCTTGCTCACTATAATTTATATCAAATAATTGTCATATGTTATTTATCATCAAATATTTTTCACTTTGGGTATTTTGTGTGTGTGTGTGCAGGTACTCAGTACACCAATAAACAACCCATTCAGTCTTGGCCACTCTATAGCCCCTTCAGGTATATTTTCAAAACCGGCATGCACTAACGTTCTTTGCAAATATATGCATATCCCACTCATCTTCACTTGACATTTATCCCTAGCATCCCCACACCTGACTCTATGGTACCATCACCTTCATTGCATTCAAGTACTCTCAACCAGTATCATTCTCACCTCCATGATTTTTCCCACATATATTTACCCCTTGGCATATTGACACTCATATTTTTCTATCCATTAGGATCAGGAGTCTTGGTAGTGTTACACCCTAGAGTAAGAACTTCATACTTCTTCATCATCATCATGCTAACCACCCCATTATGGACTCCCACATCATGTCATTGGTTACATTAAATGAACCTCTGCATTATTACTAACCCTCTATATCATCCAACATCAATTCCCCATCTACAATTTCATCCTCCATCCATATACCTAGTACAGAAACCCACCCATCGTCCCCCCACCTTTCATCAATTACACTCCCCTACTTTTGTCACACGAGGCCAAGCCATTATTCATTGGGGCCCATATTTTTGTACATGTACTTTCAACCCAATTATTCTTTATTTATTTGGTAATTGTATACAACACATTTCAAGTTCCAGTAGGTAGAATAGATTTTTTCCATCACAGTCGATGTCGTCTTTTTCCTTGGCACACAACAACTCGTGTCTCCCTTGGTTGGGGAATTTTCATTTTCATCACCATCTCTGCAAAGTTATCCATACCATATCCAAATATTGACTATCATTGACACCCTTGTCCTCAATATCTCTATTTTTACCGATCATCAACTCCTTTGGAGTCGTACACATTCAGCATAATTTACCTAATATTTGGTCGTCCCCCTGACACTAGATCACATTTTATGGTTTCTACCATCATCCTGTTTTCCCCAACCAATGGAATTTCTTACATACCATACAAATTGAGATTTTCCATGTCACCAATTCATCTATAACAATTGTTGATACCATTTTTATTAATTTGATGTCAAAAATCCCTTTTCTTGTTGCAGTCATGTCACCTTCTTTGTCAACATCAACACAAGTTTCCAGGAAGGTGGAAGTATCTTGTCTCTCATTCCACTATCAATGAGAAGTCTCAGACAACACAAAAATATTCCTCATTTCTTTATGATGTTGTTGATCCCCATAACATTCAACTCCAGCAAAGTTTCATGTTATGGTGGGTCTTACTATGCGAGTTGTAGTTTTCAGTATTCGTTGAAGACCTTTGAATTTGATAGGACACAAATTCCCCCGAGTCATTGACCACTCGATTCATATCTAGTTCATTCCACAGAATGATCATCTATCATTATTGATGCCCCTGAGGGTGATGCAGATATCCACTTCATCAAAAAATTCTAGTTACACTCATATTGTTTTGGTTTCATGACACGAGCATGGGGCATGCCTCATTTGTACAAAGTTACATCTTTACATTTCAGTTTTCAAAGAAGTTTGACACTACTACGAATCCCCTCTTCCTCCGAGAGGACGTTCTTACAATCTCTCTTCAACAACAACTACAACTCTCCTATTGCACAACAATTTCAGTAGAAAGAAACATTGATATATATTGGCTATATGTATGTTCCTATCCTCACACATCATGGGGCATCTGTTATCACCAAAAAAATTCTCAGACAAATAAAAACAATGGATGAAAATCCCAACACAACATACTACCAATAATTATGGAAGGATCACATTCAATTTGGCAAGATACCCACAAAATTGTGCAAAAAATATCTTGAATTTTTGTGCACATTCAACAAAGGCAGTGTGCACACATCCTTGCAGGCTAAAACAATGTACAATGCACACAATGCACGGTCCATGTGATTGACAATCAGAAAACTCGAGCAGATGCAGAAACAATGAATTGACGATTTTGGTTGGGCCTCAACCACTTCTGGGATGAAGTAGATCTCGACCATACCCCAAAATCTCCCTAAAATTTCTCCTTGGGATCACTGAAAGGGATGGGAGGTACCTCCAAAGACCTCCCATTCACACTTGTAACTAGTTGAAAAATATCTTGCCATCCTTCTATAAATAGAGGATCATTGTATGCGAAAAGGAAGAATAATCCATAACATTGTTATGTTGTTCATAATTCTCTTGGTGAAATCCATCTTTCCCTTGAACCATTAGTTTTGAGCTAGTGTAGCATTGAGCAATATTTACACCTCTTGTGAAGCTAAGCTTTGGGTATTTTTCACCATTGTAGACTCACCATTGGAGAGTGATAGCTCTATTTTTTTAGAGATCAAAGGACCTCCCTTAGGAAGAATAGGGGATTCATTGTCCCATGTTTATCCTCTTGGTGCACTCAATTTGAATATTTAGTTCTATTGGGTAACTATTTCAGGTGTTCAATTTCATGCACCACTTGTTTATGTTAGTTTAGTTTATTTCTCATTCTCAGTTTCTATTTTCTTGTTTTATATCTTGTTTTCTAACTTGCAAGTCCAGTGAATTTCTAACCATCTTTCTATTATGCCTTGTTAACATATCAGGGTGGTTAAGGGACTCTCTTTTTCTCACCCTTATGATCAAAATCCCCAAACACTTCATGATGTAAATCAAACCAGACAGAGAAAGTCAAGAAGTTCCTTGCACATTTATATATCTTTGTGTGTTGATTAAATTTCGATGAGATCTATGCTAGGGTGCTTGACGACTATGTTGTAGAGGATCAAAGGAAGATTTGTCTTACACTAATGAAATTATGGTGAAGGTCATGTGAGTAGAGAAAGCGTGAGTCTTTGATCATTGATAATTCAACAAGATCAACGATCCATACGTGAAGATAATGAAGCAAAGGAAAAAGAAAATATCCCATATGCATAAGGGAAATATACTTTGATGAGTTTATAATGAAAAAGTGAAGGATCTTAGTTCATATGCAAGTGGAAGAGCCATGGAACCATGTGAAAGGTGCTAAATTTTAGGCCATGGGACCCAACTTCCATGTCAGTGCCACATGGCACCCTAAAACAATGCCACATATGCAGAGGAAGCCCACATCAAAAGCCACGACAACAACCATGTGTAACCCAGATAAGGACATGTCAGTACCATGTGTCAATTCAAAGAAACACCATGTATAGGGAAACGTCACATCACATAGCATATCAGTAATGGACTGTGAGCCATTGGAGTGGTTAAGTGTGAGGCTATATTTGGAATCTGAAACTCTGAATTAATATGAACCATTGATCTATCAGAGCCATAGAGAAGATATCTGGACCATCCATCAGAGTGAGATGATCATAGTGTTTGAGTGCAAGGTAGCATAAAGAATTCAAATCAACAGGAATCATTGATCTATCAGATCCATAATGAAGAGATCTGAACCATCCATCGGAGTGAGATGGTTGGAGTGTTTGAGTGCAAGGTTGCACAGGGAATCCGAATTAACATGAATTGTTGATCTATCAGAGACATAGTGAAGATATATGACCATCCATTGGAGTGCTTTAGTGTGAGGACACATTGGGACTCTTATGAAGGAGAACTATAAACTGTATGTCAGCATGCAAGGTAGATACAATCTCAGTCATAGATCAACATGGGTCCCACATAACCATCTCACATACAGTCAGAGTGACAGGAGATAAATTCCATGCAGGTTAAAACAACGATGTCATCAACACTATTGATCCTGAGTCTTCAAGAACCATTGGATCCATAGTAGTAATTATCATTGGAGTTGATGGATAGAATCTGACAAGAGAAACCCAGAGTTAACAGGAACCGTTGATCTATTGAAGCTATAGCAAGAAGATTTGGATCTTCTATTGGAGTGGGAGTAATGAATAAATCTAACCATTCATCAGAGGAGATCTCAAGAGATCCATACCATCCATCGGAGATTAATTGGTCGAAGTAGATTGTTTTATTGCAGTGGAGGTTCTCCGATGAAGTAACTCTAAGGAGAAATATGGATTGTTGGTCGACGTACAAACAATATGCGATGAAAACTGTAGATATATGTGGGTCCCACTTAGCCATATTATGAAATGATTGAGGAAAGAAAGTTAACCATCATGTATGTTGAGGGGGAGATGTATTTGGAGCCCTTGATTTCAGATTGCAGGGACCATTGGATCCATCGTATTACTTTTCATCTATCCCAAAACTCGCTAGTCGTTGCAGTACTCGTCATTCGTCACAGTACTTGTCATCCATTGAAGTACTCCAATGTAGTGTTGAGTGTATCAAACTCCATGTGGTCCTGATGAAGATGATCATAGATCGATGGTGGATATTGAATGGAGATCTAAATATGATGGTGGTTGAGTGATGAGGTCCCATGGGTTTGATAGCCCAATGGTCCCGACGAAAGAAATAGAAAATCAATGGAGGAGATTGATTTGAGATCAAGATTGGATGATATATGACCATCGAAGACTAGTGAATGCATTTGTGTGTGACATAAGGAAGCTAAAGATCGATGTTTCATGGAGATTTCATAGCTCTACTTGATGGAAAATTGATGGAACTAGAGCCAACTTGCTCAATACGATTTGGTTGAGAACAAATGCTTGGTGTATGAGCTCGAATATATAATGATGCCCGGATTTTATTGAAAGTGAGAGTGCACGATGAATGTGATGTGAATAGGTGTGAGGAGAACATAGATTCAGAGGTCCGTACGAAAGTGTGGAAGCAATGAATATGATATGAGTTTTGATGACAGAGAAGATGAAGCATGTTGGAGAGGTATTATGAAGCAAACTACAAATTATTTTTTTTTTCAGGGTAGCAATGTGGAGCAAGGAAGGAGATTGGTGTCTCCTACAGGTTGGTGTTTGTGAACAATAATTATGTGGGTTGGTTCCCATTGGCTGATATGGTTCTCAACAAGGGGATTGATGTCCCCTGTAGGTTGGTGCCTACAAATATTATTGTAGATTGGTGTTTGTTATAAGCTGGTGCTTACAAATTTTATAAATAAAGTTTTGTGGTTTTCTCCCATTTGGATTTCCACGTTAAATATTTGTGTATTATGAATCGCATGATTAAGTGTTGGTAAATAACATATTTTGATTAAAAAGATATTTTGGTAAAATAAATCAATGACTATTGTGTAATACTGATTCACCCCCCTCTCAGTATTCCAATAGAAAGAAGCTAAAAAAGTTTGGAAGAGGAAACAACAAGAAGAAGAGAATACATCCATGTTGGCACGGACTGCATTCCTAGCACATAATGAATGCTCAATTCACATAACTAATGGACCAAAGTTTGTGAATGGTGTGACCATGAAAATGGTTTCATGCAAAGATGGGGTTGTTTCTCTTGATGTCAATCAGACCAAGGCAATAAATCAATATCCTGAAATTATATATGGGGAGAACTTGATAAGAGAGGCAAAAGAAGTTGATATTTCTACAAATAAGGAGGCACTTTTGAAAGTGATGGGACATGTAGAAGAGGACCATGAAGTTGAAAGTGAAGTTGTTGTGAAGGAAAAGGAACTAGTCTTGAATGATGGGAGAAGAGTGTTGATAAAATAAAGAGGATGGTGATTGAAACAAGTTCAAATAATCTCAAAAGTAGATGACAAAGAGAGCCTTCAAGAATCCAAAGTTGATCAACCAAGTAAATAAGTCAGCAAGCTTAAGAATAATCCTTGGAGGTATGGAAAAGTGATTTTCATAATTTGTTTCAGTTTAATAAAAGTGGCATATGAGAAAGTAGAACAAAAGAAGAAGGCTCCCAGGACACAAGCCTATGCAAAGTCCATGATTAAGTATGAAGTTGAAGCACTCAAAGAGGATCAGATTGGGAGAAATACTCCCACAAGTTTAACAACATCATCATTACAAGCATATTATGAGAATAAGTTATTTCTCCAAATTTTGGAATGAGTTTCTGCAAGATTACTAGGATTAGACTGCTAGAGAGAAGTTGAAATGCTTGTCATTTACAAGTATGATACCACCATGACATAGAATAAAATGGTTGAGCAATGAAGAAGAGCACAAATTGAAATTGATAGCATCATTTTGAGATATGAATAATGGACAACAAAAATTGGATTTGATGATAACTGGAATGAGCATATGGTATCTTTGAATAATATATGACCATCCATGGAAATATGGCATTGTTTTGCCTTATTGTAGTGACATGAATATGTCAGAAGGATAAAAAATGTAGGAATTGTAGGCCAGCAAACTAGAGTGAATGTTGAGCAAGCACATTGTCTGACAACTTTTACGGTAATGCTGAAGAAATTTTATGACAACCTTTAAAATAGGATTATCCTAGAAACAAGCTTCATATCTAATGGCATCTTGTTACAACAGATCTAATTTTCCTGAAAATAGAACAGTCAAAGAGGTTCTTACAAAAAACAAAAATTGTGGCAGCAAAGGAAGTACTATAACACTTTCTAAACAAAGATGTACCATCCTTACATTGATGAGGTCCCGGATGGAGGACTCGAATATAAATATGTCGGTGAAAATAAATTAAATACTATCCCAAAATTCCCAATTGAAAAGAATGATCAATGAAGAAATGAATCCCAAGAACAAATCTGAAACAAGCATGTACATCATTCAAAAGAAGAATTAATCACAGGTTCAAAGAGCAGGTCTACTCACACACATAGGAGAAGAATAAACCACTAATATCAATAGAATTAGAGAATATGAAGATGAGGAAGATATTTGTTCCCAAACTTGAGACAAAGAAAGTGAAAGAGATGAAGACCTTGATGAATTTTCTATGAGTGGTTGGAAAGATTAGATACTGAAGGAATGTTGAAGTTACTTGCAGAAATAGATTAGCATGATGAAGATCAGTAGTTAGAAGATATGAAATCTTATAGCAGCTTGAAGAATCAAAGCACATGTAAATGTGATAAGTTTCAGATGGAAAACAAAAAAAAATAAAAATGGAAGGAAATATTAAAAAATATAAAGAATTGATCATGGAAAGTAAATCTATGACTCTTTTGGTTATGCATTCCAATCAATTGGAAGAAAAGGACAATTTAGAAATAAAGATGTAATGTTGATACCAGAATATGTTGACATAACCCTCTGTGAGTTCGCTATTGGAGTTGCTTGTATGAAATGAATAGTTATGTCAAGGGACATTGATGAAGGTGATTTTTCCAAAAGGAGATTGTAGATAAAGAACACAAATTTGATGAAAGGTTGATTGAGAAGCACAAGCTCACGAGGAGTTGTAGAAACAAAGATGGGTGTTGATTGCATAACAAATAATAAAGAGTAAAGTGTAAGGGCAGGGGAATCCCTTTTCCATTGATTTCAAAGGGGGAGAGTAAAACTAAAGGCAGAAGAGACTTGCTGGTATGGAATCAATCAACTTAGATGAGAGAAAAATTGTGAGATCTATTATTGCAACTGACAGAAGGAGTATCAGAATCGACTATAGTTTCCATCAATGACAAAGGGGGAATTTGTTGAAAAAAAATTTCGTTGATTTCAAAGACAGGGGGAGACCGCCATGACCAAAGAGAATCGAACCAGACATAGGAATAATAGAATGTCTCTGGGCATTAATGAGTCTCTGTGTGAAGACAGGACAAGAGTGAACAATCGAACCAAGTAAATTCGGGTTGCACATTCATGAGGAGAAAACATGTGATTGGATGTTGGATGAAATGAAATTGTTCTAGACCTGGAAAACAATGAGCTTAGAAGAAATGAGCTCAGAAGGAAAATCTCGGTGGCCCGATTGAAGAAATAATGAAAATGATATATCCCACATGAAATTTTGTTTTTAATGGTTTATATTGCAAAAGCGGTACAAGATAGTTTGAATGCAAATGGAAGAGATACAGAATCCTACACAAGCGATCTGCCGGATCTTTTAATGACTATGGTTGAGTTTTAATTTTGCATGCGTTAATTAACCATTTGAGAAACTTAGTGAAAGAATGAGGAAAGAAGAGGAATTATGACACCCATATACACATTTGTAGATCTGAAATGAAATAATAGATAGCAAACCATAACACGCAGATTGATAATAGAGTTCAGCACAACTTTGCCTACGTCTCTGGGCCTTTGTCTCTGTGGGGGAGGCTTCTTTATTTTTGTTCAAAAGCTCAAAAATACATCACAGTAGTGCCAATTGGCTACAAGACTAATCTGGTCATGTTCTTCCAGATCTCTAGAACCTTGCAAAGAAAATGACATGCAAAACGGACGTCCGGAGCTCCCAGAAATGACCCGACAACGTCTGCTCCTCAATATCTTCCCTGCATAAAAATGGCTTTGGATTGGCTTCCTTTGAGCATAACTCTGCTCTGACTGACTTCCCATGGCCTCAAACAGGCCTAGTTTATATAGATCTGGAGTTGGTTATCCATCCCCAACTTCCTCCCAAAATTTGGGCTCCAAAAATGCCCAATATCTCCCAAAAATGGAGAAAATCAATTAATATCAGGCTCAATAATAAATAAAATCCCAAAACTATACAAAATAACCCACTTTGTATAAAATTAGGTGTTAATCCCCCAAGGCTTGGGTGCGCACCCCCTTTTCACGGTCACATGGCCTATATTTGGCCAAGCACTAGCCCGAAGGCTAAGCGCTGGCCCCCTGTATTCGGCTCCTGGTTCGGGCATATGCATAGGACCTCGGCTATTAATTGAACCTCCGTGCCCTTTTTGTGGATAGGCCTCGGTCCTGTGGGATCCACTCGGGATCCGTGGGCTAGTCCCTACCGCCAACTCCCGCACTCGCCCGGTTGCTGCTGGCTCTATGGTAAGTGGATTGAACCGTGGGCTGGGGCTAAGCCCCAGCCCTTTCCACCCCCGGATAAGCCTTTTAATAAAATTAAATATTTTCTTTGTCGAATACATAATAAGAACTACCATTGGATCAGGCGGTTAGCCTGGTCCTGCCAGTCCGTTTTCTGGAGGGGAGGTCGCGAGTTCGACCCTCGGCGAAACCATAAAATTTTATACAAAACCATTAGCCAACCACAGGGTGCCACGTGGCAGCCCACGATTGGGCCACGTGGCACACCAACAACCAACCAAAATAT
>JASDQU010170749.1:0-21340 GCA_032191745.1 Picea mariana | reverse complement strand
ACCCTGATGAAGAAGAAGAGAGATGGGCCCTCCAAGGCCATGCTAAAGTCAATCCGGCTCTCCGTACTCCATGTCTAGGACCATGTGGGCCTCGAGACATGATCTCCTAGTTATCCCTTGATATCGGGGATAACAATACTAATAATAGAATTTAAATCCAAGCATCCTAGACAATGCAAAGAAAACATTCAACCTCTTATTGAATCTATGAATTATATATTATAGAACTCATGATCCTTAACATTCTCAAATAATATTGGCCTTGGGTTTAAATGGTCAGTGCTTGGCAACTATTTGTTGAGACGTAGGTTTAAATTATTTTTTTATTAGTGTAGATTTATTTTAACTTTGAATTTATCAAGTACTCAGAAAACATTAAATCTTTTGAAATGTGAATTATTTAATCATTTAATATGAATCTAGATTTGGTGTATTCTCTATTGAAAAAATTGATTGGCAAGCACTTAACTCTATCAATAATTGCATCTATCTATCTATCTATCTATCTATCTATCTATCTATCTATATATATATATATATATATATATATATATTCTGATCCGATGCTTCTAAGTAATCGAAGGGTTCATAGCATGCCATACTTCCCAAAGTCTTCCTGACTAAAAGTATTATTGGTATTGTATAATTTGTAAGTGACATATCTCTATCATATTGAGTTGTAAATACACTTGAAAAGGTGTAACTCAAAACCTACAACTTAAGAAAATACAGATATGTAAAAATATAATTTTAATTATGATTAAAGTGTTTATATTTGTATGATAACAATATAAAAAATACAATTAAGAAATTAAAAAAATACAATTATTTTTTTTTTAAAGTTGGTTCAGGTACTTCCTTTAAACTTTTGCAACAAGATACAATTTTTATGTAAACCTATAGTGCTACTTATAACCATGTCATTTGCAACACAACACCAAACTCTTGAAGAGGAGAAAGAATCACCTCGTGATTCCATCGAAGACAAAGAATATTTGATTAAAGAATGAGATCTTAAAGAGGTGACTCATGAGGAAGGTCACTGATCCAAATGGATCCAGGAAGGCCTAAAAATAAAATTTATTGTAATCAGAAGAAACCAATGCCATTGTGTCGGGCTTGTCGCATCAATTCTAGAAACATATATTTTTTTTTCTGAAAAATGGACACTGTATGTGAAATTTATCGCATTATCATCGATTTCCAAAAAAGGCAAAAAAATTTCAAAGTAAACAGTAAAATAGGTCGTACTGATGATGTCAGCAGTACATTAACATGAAGTTTTAGGTGATGTGAGCATGACATCAGTAGGGACATGTGGCAACACGAGGATGTGACAGGTGTCACTCATTTTTGGCATTTTAAGGCTACATTGGACCAGTATGGAAGTGACAAATGGAATTTTATGGAAGTGACATGTGGTACCATATGAATGTTGACACATGGAAGGATGACATGGTTGTACGGTTGATGACGTGGCCTAGTGATAGTCCAACACATGGAAATATAGATTTGACTGTGAAGGCTAATAGAACATGAAGTGGCACTAGGTGGCAAGCGCCGAGATTGACACATGTCATATGACAATGACTAGGAAGATGCATTGGCAGGGTGATGTGGAAGGTATAGTAGTGACATGGCACTACTGACTGGGAAGATAACTATGTTGGTGATTGCAATGTATGATCCAATCACAAGGTGACACATGGCTCAATCAAAGGGCACCACGTGGCACCCTAGATTTGGCCAATATTGGCTAGGTAAAAAATTTGTTTGACACTATGTGACATTCGAATTGTTGACCTCTCCTCCACCAACGAATTCACCAAAGACCGCTAACCACTAGGGCATGTGTGGGAATTGTTTTAACAAGTGGAATATATATATATNTCACGTGGCACCCTAGATTTGGCCAATATTGGCTAGGTAAAAAATTTGTTTGACACTATGTGACATTCGAATTGTTGACCTCTCCTCCACCAACGAATTCACCAAAGACCGCTAACCACTAGGGCATGTGTGGGAATTGTTTTAACAAGTGGAATATATATATATATATATATATATTGTGATATGCATCAAGAGTTTTGGGATAATCTTGGTTGACAAGGGGGATAGCCCAACCAACCACGACCTAGACCATTGTCTCAACCCTTTTAGCACTGGCCACATGGGGGCGCATACAACTATAACGAGAGACGAGGACCAGGGAAGGTGCTTAGTGCTCAGACACATGGAACTCATATGACTAGGGGGGATGGAAAAAGGGTCGCATGCCATATTTTTCCCAAATGTGTGTTTAAAACTCTATTATATGCATTTTGTTTTTTAATTTTAGCCTGATTTTGGGGAGTTTTGTCCATTATTGGAGGATTTGGAGCCCAAAAAGAGGTCAGATCTTAGGGAAAAGTTGGGATTTGATTCTCAAATAAGAATCTATAAAAAACATAGGTTCTTGGCATCCTTAGGAGGTTCAGAAGCAACATAATTATGAAGAATTGTAAAGCCTAAGCCATTTTTATGCAAGGAAGCCATTGAGGAAGAGAAATTTGGAGGCCATTTCCTGGAGCTACAATGAACCTTTTTCAGTGTCGTCAGCTGTGTTGGATTATTGAGGTTGAGAAGAACACATCCACCCCAGTTTGTAATCCATTTGATGCATTTTTTATGTAACTTTGTAGCATTCAAGATTAATGAGAAAGCCTCCCCCACTGAGACATAGGCCCAAAGACGTAGTAAACCTTGTCGAACTCCGTTAACAATCTTGGCATTATGGTTTTCTATTCTTAATGTTTAATTTTTTTTTTTGTATTCTTTATTATGGATGCAACATTATTTCATTAAGATCTCCTTCCTCATTTAATTTTTTGTATGGTAATTTAACACATGATTAAAACTCAACCAAATAGTTTAAAGATCATTTTCGGATCATGTGGTATCAAAGCAAGTTGATAGTTGGTTTTTTTAGTTTTCATGATTACGAGGGAAAAGCTAAGTCATGGTGAAGGAAAGCTTGTAGAAGGAGATCTTGAGATTGGATCAAGAAAGAGAACTTCTAAAAGTGAGAAGATGGCATTTGAAGAGGGAATCTCTCAGAACACGATAGAGTTGAAAAAGACTTTATTCTCCATGTCAGAGATGGTAAATGTCTTATATCATGATTACTTGGAACATAAGAGGCCTTTTCAAGAGGAATCTTCAAAACAAGACAAAAGAAAAGAAGGAGAGTACCCTCCTAAAACTCCTCCTTCACCTCCTTCATCTCCATATTCTTCTTATTCAAGTACAAGTTCAACTTCTACCACAAGAAAATAGTCGCATAAACATAATCATGATATTCCATTACTTAAGCTTGATGTAAAATTCGAATTTCCCATGTATGATGTGGAATTCAACACTGAGAGGCTATATAACTAGGTCAAACAGATGGAAGTTTATTGCAATGTGCAACAAATCAAAGATGAGTCAACACAAATAAAATTGGCATCACCTTTTCTTGCACGCACAAGACTCATCTGGTGGCAGAGTAAGTTGCAACATTGTACTCAACTGGTAATGTATTTCCATCATTGAAAGTTTTTTTTTTTCACTTAGAAAGCAGTTTCATTCTTAGGGTTATAAGGAAAAGGATTTAATTGAATGGAAAGGTCTTAAACTGAGAAAAGTGAAAATGGTGGAAGAATACATGGATGAATTTCATAAGATGGAATTGTTAAATATTCCATTACATACACAAGAAACTCTTATGAAGTACATAGGAGGTTTACCTGCACATATTCATAACATTGTATTTAGGTTTTGACCTACTAATATTGATAAGGTTTATGTTCAAGCAATGTATATTGAAGAAGGGAAAACTTGAGTTGGTGTATGAAGGGAATCGTCTTCAAGGAAAGAAGACAAAAGAAAGGGGAATGGAAATGAAGAAAATTCAACGACAAGAAAGGAAAATAATCTCTCTTACAAGCATTGCAAGAAAGAAGGGCATGATGATGACCATTGCTGGAAATTGCATCTAGAGAAGAAACCGAAGTGGTTCAAAGAGAGGAAAGGGAGGAAAATAGTTGCAACAAAAACACAGTCAACATACTTGGGGTATGATTCAGGTGATGCGACTAAGATCACAACAATTGATTTTTCAGGTAAAATTGGTGATGGATATGATTCTAGAATTAAATTGTTTCATATAAGGGTCATAATGAAACATACTAAGATCGATACATTGATAGATAGTGGATCTCAATGTAACTTAATTAGGAAGTGGTTAAGAAATTTGGATTAAACACTAAGATGCATCACAAACCCTATTCACTTAATTGGATAAGAAAAGATCACAAATTGACCATAACAAATCAATGTATCATAAAATTTGCAATTACATCTAAGTATGTGGATGAAGTAGCATGTGATGTGGTGTTGCTAGAAACATGTAGAATGGTCTTAGGCAACCCTTAGTTATATGATCGTAAAGCAATATTCTACAAGGAATAGAATCAATATCATTTAACTGAAGAAGACAATGAATATGTTGTACATGCTCATCACATCAGATCAAATCAATCTCTTCAAACAATAGAACAATTAAGGAAGGAAGCTTATGCAATAAATACACCTATAATTGTGCCAAGCAAAGTAGTTGATCTTAAGAATGAACATGAAATGGTTTTAGAATGGAAGTTCAATCATACTTTGCTTCAATATAATTTAATGTTGTGAAAGCATATCAAATAAATTAGTTCATTTGAATTCATATTTCTAATGTTGTCATTGTTAATGTTGTCTACATGGATGGTAGTGGATTCAGGAAGATGTGAACGAGTTTAAGTGGATAACAATATGCTTCCATTTTCCATGGTTATTATGCAATTGATTATGATGTGATAGGTGCACAGGATAGAGTTTAAAGACAAAGGACAAGTGGGGTGGCCTATCCCGCACTTGATGACTAGTTAATACCCTTTTGGAGGACTAAAAGGTTTTAGTGAGGTGGCATAATCCAAATGGATCCAAGAAGGCCTAAAAATCAAAGTTCCTGGAATCCGACGAAACTAGCGCCATTGCATCGGGATCGTCACATCGATTACGGTCACATATTTGTTTCCAAAAATGGGCATTGTATGCAAACGTTATCGTGTTCTAATCGATTTCCTAAACAAGAAAAAAAACGTCAGCAGTCAATAGTCAAACAGGTCATACTACTGACGTCAACAGTACATCATCATGACGTGTCAGGTGATGCCAACATAACATAATGATGATGTCAACAGGGATATGTGGAATCACTAGGAGGTGACACATGTCACTCATTTTTGGCATTTTCAGGCTAAGTTGGACTAGTACAGAAGTGACACGTGACACTATACGAATGTGACACGTGGAACCATATGGATGTTGACACATGGAAGGATGACATGGCTATACGAATGATGATGTGGTCCAATAACATTCTGACATGTGACAAAACCGAGCTAATTATGCAGGTTGACAGAATGTGAGATGGTGCCAGGTGGCAGGCT
This sequence comes from Picea mariana, assembly GCA_032191745.1. NCBI lineage: Eukaryota > Viridiplantae > Streptophyta > Pinopsida > Pinales > Pinaceae > Picea > Picea mariana. Next base: position 15,824 of record JASDQU010170749.1, on the reverse strand, counting down.
CCAAGCTTGACACATGTCATATAATGATGACTGGGCATATGCATTGGCAGGGTGACATGGTAGGTATGGCATTGATGTGGCACTGCTGACTGGGTAGCTAACTATGTCAGTGATTGGGATGTATGGTCCAATCATAGGGTGACATGTGGCCCAATCAAAGGGCACCACGTGACACCCTAGGTTTGGCCAATATTAGCTAGGTCAAAAACATTTTTGGCACTTCGTGAGATTTGAATCACTGACCTCTCCTCCGCTAATGAATTCACCAAAGACAAAAGACCACTAACCACCAGGGCATGTGTGGGATTTATTTTAATAGGTGGAAAATATATATTTTATTTTGATATGCACTGAGAGTTTTTGGATAAGCTTGGTCAGTGGGGGGGCTAGCCGGACTGACCAAGGCCTAGACCATTAGATCAACACTTTAAGCGCTAACAACATGGGCATGCATACAACCATAGCGGGGGTCGAGGACCAAGGCAGGTGCTTAACACTCAGAAACATGGCACTCATATGACCAAGAGGCCTCAAAAAAGGGGTGGATGCCATATTTTTCCAAAATGTGGGTTTAAAACTATATTATATGATTTTTTTATAGATTTTGTCCTGATTTTGGTGATATTTGTCCATTATTGGAGGATTTGGAGGCCATAATCTTAGGGAAAATTTGGGATTTTATTCTCAACTCAAAATATATAAAAATCATAGGTTCTTGGAAACCTTAGGAGGTTCATAATAAGAAGAATCATGAAGAATTGTAAATCCTAAGCCATTTTTATGTAGGGAAGCCATTTAGGAAGCAAACTTTGGAGGCCATTTCTGGGAGCTACTCTCAACCTTTTTCAGTGTCGTAATTTGTGTTGGATCTTAAGGTTGAGAAGACCACAACCAGACCAATTTGTAATCCATTTGATTCATTTATAATGCAACTTTTTAGCATTGAATATTAATAAGAATGCCTCCCCCACTTAAACATAGGCCCAAAGATGTAGGAAACCTTTCCGAACTCCGTTAACAATCTTGGTGTTATGGTTTGTTGTTATTAATGTTTACTTTATGCTCGATATTATTTATGATGGCTGCAACATTCTTTCATTAAGATCGCCTTCCTCATTTAATTTTTTGTATGGTAATTTAACACATGCTTAAAACTCAACCAAGTCTTTTAAAGATCATTTTCGAATCAGTCACCAAGTAAAAAAAGTAGAACAAGAGTTGTTTCGTGAACCTATTGAAATACACTTTGATGAAGCATGCCATGTTGAAGACCCATTCCATGAATATGCCCCTCATGAAGACAAGATGTTATCTCATTAATATGAATCCATCCAAGATTCCATGCCTCATGCACATGAAGAAGAGAATTTGGCAAGTTGTACTCATTTACAATTTTTTAATCTAGCTTCATTTCATGAAAGAAGTTATGGAGGAATATTTGGATCCAATAACTTTTTCACCTAATGAAGAGAATTATGTTGGTATTGATAAATTTATATCTATTGGAAGACATGGAGGGAACAAGGGTTTCTTTCATTTTGATGGGAATCACATTTATGATGATGGTTCTAGAATCAAGAATGGAAATTTGTTGGCTTTAGAGCATATGTCTATGAACATTACTAATTTATATTTTGGAAGAGATGTGAAGATGATGTGTTCATATATCCACTTCAACCATCCAGGAGGGACCCATTGCACCATTCTCACAATGATTTCCAGCCCTCTCCTAGAAGGTTTGATACATACTCGTTTTATCACTTGGATTTATTCTATAAACAATATCTACAACAATATTTATGCTCTAACGTTGATGAAGATTAGGCCATGATTTTCCCACGAAAAAAATTTCATGACAATTTTTGAGCATTCTTCGTTTCCTTCGTCTAGATATATCATGGAGGATACATATGGGAAACATGTTCATTGTCCCCAATTGTCTAAAGGGAAGTAATTTTCCATAGAATTTAGAGGAAGGTTGAAGGATTTAAGAAAAAAATTAACATCCCTTTTTTTTAGCCTTCCCTTGAATAATTATCAAGAATCCTTCACATTTCTTTGCATTCCATCCCAAGCCTCAAGGTGTGATGATGGAAAAGATAGTCATTATTTGAAACCTTTGATTCAACCCTATGAGCATGTCTTCTCACAACTCTATACATATATGGGTAGAGAAATCCCATGGGGATAAATATCGACGTTATTTTGTCCTTATTCCCCACCGAAGTTTCATTTCATTTTATTCTATCATGTGATGATTATCCAAACTCATGAGTATTTTGTTCTTGATGTATTTTTGTTTTGGTTTGTAATTAATCACGATGGTATAACTCCAGGATTTGATGAAATGATAGGATGGATTCACCAGATATATAATAATACCTAATTTTTCATGTTGCCATGCTTAGAGTAGGTAGGTAGGATAGGTAGGTGATGTCATGTGCTTGCATTGTTTTCTTTCACTTTTTTTTTTTAATTATGTGTTCATGTTAGGTTAGTTTGATGTTTAAATGAAATATTGATGAAAATGAAAAAAATTCTTCTTTCTGTCATGATTTATGTATACTAACATGGGTGGATCACATCCCCTACATTTTCTACTAAATTTCTAGTATTGTTAGATGTGGTTGTAGGATTGTAGGGCTTTGAAAACCAAATATATTTAGGTTCTTATGCACTCTATGATGATCACATGTCCCCACGATACATCAATATGATACCTCCCCCATGTATAAGGGTAATAGGAGGAAATGATGTCTCATGGACCACAATGAAGATAGTGATCTGATTGATCATGATTATCAACATGTCCACCATTGGCATCCCATAAGCCCCACTCAAATTTCCTCTTCTACATTGCATCAACCAAGCTAATCACATCTAGTCAACACAATGTGTGGTAGATGGTAAGCTAATGTCACCATGAAGTATGAGTATTCCTTTCTCCATATGAGGTGGTGTGCTTAGTATACTAGGCATGTGAATGAGGATCATTGGTTGAAGTTGGATAATGGATAATAAGCTCAAACAATTATGTTTGTTTCCTTGTTTTATCTTGGTCTACAACATCTATTTTATATTCTCGTGTTGTCACCCCAAAGGAAAAGGGGTACTAGTAGGGGGCCCTCAAAAGGATAAGTGTTTGTTTCCCCACCATACTTAACACTTAGCACCTTCAAGCCTATCACAATGTACTGAACTTCGATTATGGGTCATGGTTCATTCTCTCATGAGAAGAGTGGCTAGATGCCTACAGGTTGATTTCAACAAATAGTAAAATATTAATGATAAATAAATAAATAATATCAAGGGACTCTCAAAATTCATTCCATACTTGAGCTATACCCTTTATGCATTTGGCACAATCCCAAAGCAATGATGTTATAGATTGAAAACTTATAAAGGGGACTTGTAAATATGATAAAATGACAATAAAAAGGAAATTAAGGGGATTGGCAAAACATAATGCTTAGAAAGTGGAAAGTCAATACCATGCATTGTTGATTAATTGGGTTGGTTTTCATTGATGTCAACCCTTGAAAAAATTCTGATAGCAAATTCTAGTAGCACAATGGTTTGGGTAATAAACCCAAGTGCTTATTATGGATAATGGTAAGAGTTTTGATATATTTGTAGGAAATACTATTCTATATGGATAGTACATGTCATTCCATTTCCGATAGTATGTGGAACGTCACATAATTCCTCATGGTTAGAGAGTTATGGCCATGTGAAGTTGGAGAACCCTCATGAGTCATATAGAAGCCCCAAAAGGTCAAAGTAGTCTAAGTGGCTGCAAAGAAGAAATTATTTAAATAATAAATTGAAGTGATGAGTGTACTATAAGTAAAAGTTGATAGAAAATAAATTATTTAAATAATAAAGTTAATGAATAAATTACTAAGTGGAAAGTGGTTAGAAGTGGATTAGTCCTAAAATAAGGAAAGTGGGTTAAGATGGTTAGAATGTAATTTAAATAATAAAGTGAAGTGATGAGTGTATTATAAGTCAAAGTGGATACAAAAGAAAATATTTAAATAATAAAGTTAATGGAGAAATTACTAAGTGAGCAAGTGGTTAGAAATGGGTTAGCCCTAAAATAAGGAAAGTGGGTTAAGACGGTTAAAAGATAACGCCTTGAGGAAGCTACATGAAAGTATAAATAAGAGGCAAGGCTCTCTTATTTTAATCAAGCTTGAGCATATTTAATATCTACAAGTGACTGAAGTAACCAAAGTATATCTAAGCCTAATTTCAGAGGGAAAGCGAAGTAAAGAAGACCGAAATTCAAGGGAGGATAAATTGTTTTTATTATGCTTTCTAAGGTATGTTATTTATAGGTCATCTCACCATTTTCCTAAAATAAGGAAAGTGGGTTAAGATGGTTAGAATGTAATTTAAATAATAAAGTGAAGCGATGAGTGTACTATAAGTCAAAGTGGATACAAAAGAAAATATTTAAATAATAAAGTTAATGGAGAAATTACTAATTGAACAAGTGGTTAGAAGTGGGTTAGCCCTAAAATAAGGAAAGTGGGTTAAGACGATTAAAAGGTAACCCCTTGAGGAAGCTGCATGAAAGTATAAATAAGAGGCAAGGTTCTCTCATTTTAATCAAACTTGAGCATATTTAATATCTACAAGTGATTGAGGTAACCAAAGTATATCTAAGCCTAATTTCAGAGGGAAAGAGAAGTAAAGAAGACCGAAATTCAAGGGAGGATAAATTATTTTGATTATGCTTTCTAAGGTATGTTATTTACAGGTCATCTCACCATTTTCGCAAGAACGTTTTTTCTAGAATGATTGATACCATGAAATTGGGATTCCATTGAGGAAATAAATCCATGTAGCTATGATAAACATTTCAGCTTGTGGGTTGTTGTATTTTTGGAGTTACACTCCATGGAAAATAGGTTTTGTGGCTAGTCCTTAAACTAGTCTAAAACAAGTGTTTCAGGTAAAAACGTCATAACTTATTCATAACATATCCAAATTCCATAAGTCCAAATGTATTGGTTATATTACACTCTATAGTATTCATTGTACTATTTTACGATCCATAAAACAAATATTTTTTGCAGGGAACACTCTACAAGTTCACTCTCTAGAATAAGCCAGACTTCAACAAGGTGTGCCATTTTTGCTATAACTCCTTTTCTGAGAGGTTCCAAGTAGTGAAACCTAGAGGAATTGTATAAAAGAAAATGAAGAACATTGTGTATTATTTTCAGATCTTTATTCATTATAGGTACATAGTTATGATTATTTCAAGTTAGGGATGTTGACTAATCCAAAATTAGTTATGTGAGACTAAAGTAAAGTTTGATGAAAATGCCAGTATGGTGTTGTTAAAGTTAAGGAAGGTTTGCAAGTATGTGATCATGTACACCAAGTCTATTACAGAGTTACAAATCATATTTGGATGATGTAATTGATGAGGGATTTTGGTTAAGTTACATGTTGGGTACATGGTTGAGACAAGTAGTTGATGACTTGGCACATACATGAGGTGTATAGTTGATGATGTTGGTACATCTTGATGAGTCATAGTTTATGTGTATTTGATGCATGATCGGTACATATTTGGGGCATGGTTGATGCACTCATTGATGTTACAGGTTGAGATACATGTTGGCACATGGTTTACGCACTTGTTTATGGTACATGTTTATTACAGGTTGTTTGGACAGGTTATTGTGACAGATTATTTGTACAGGTTTGATGCATGGTTGATGAATTTTCTTATGGTACAAGTTGAGGTACAAGTTGATGTATGTTACATGTTGGAATAGGTTGTTACAGGTTGATTATAAGTTGATTGGTACAGGTTTACAATAGTATATCTCATAGTGATAGTGTGACAGTGGTTCCATCATTCTACTTCTATGTTAGGGAGGTTGGACGGGGAAAGGACAGGTGGTTGTAGCCACCTTCCAATTTTAGTTGGAAAACATAGGGGGTTGTAGCCTCCTTCTGGTTGTAGCCAGAGAATTGGGGAGTTGGATATTCCCTCAGTTTGTAGGATGAGAAACTCGGGGGTTGGAGCCTCCTTCTAGTTACAACTAGAAAACAAAGGAAGTTGGTGCTTCAAATGAATGTGATTCTTAAAGACATATAAGAAAAATAATTATGTGGTCTCGTCCTGCTTTGGGTTTCCATGTAAAAATACTGGTGTACTATGTATGTGTATGATTGATCATTTGTTCATTGTTTATTAACTATGCAACTATTGAATGATAATGCTACATTTATATAATACTTGCATTTTATGGTTAAAAAGGATTAAATTGCTCTAATATTGATTCACCCCCCCCTCTCAGTAATCCAAAATACACACCCTTCACAAAGGAAATCATAGAAGTGGATTAAATGACACCATAATCCATGAATTAAGCCCAACACATACCACTATAATGCTCACTCTTGAAGGGTTCTTTTCTTTCATGTTTCCCCCTTGACATATCCCTCTACTTGTGTATTTTGTTTCATTATTTTGTATGGCACACCTAATAGGGCTGATGAAGTTCCTCCCATATTCAAACTTTCCAACTTACATAAATTCTTAAGTTAATGTAAAATTTGAAAGGGATACTTGGTGTGAACTGTTTATGTGTCATATATCTTAAGAACCAACTTACTTTGTATGATTTAATGAATTTCATATCTTGTGAACATTGTATTTACTTTATTCTAGGATTTGATTTGATTTGGATGCACCTGACATGATACTTTGAAGGACGTCCAAGGATTTCACCCAGGACATTGTGCCTTTATTGAAGGATTTAGTACGTGTGATGAAGACATATTGACAAAAATGGCCAAATTTATTATTTCTAGCATGGTGTCAGTATACTAACATGGGTGTATCACATCCCCCACCTTTTCTACTTAAGTTTTAGTATTGTTAGATGTTGTTGCAAGATAATAGGTCTCGAAAAACCAAAGTTGCTAAGATTATCATGTGATCTATGGTGAGCACTATTACACATCAAGATTACTCACTCCAATGATGACCTACTGTCATCATTACAGGTATCGTAAGTGTCACACTTTGGCCACAAATGTCGTAAAAATCACAAGTGTCGCAAATATCATACTATCATCTTCCCTATGTCGTATCTCGAATGACATCACAGGAACACTTGAGACATCCTCAAATATTGGTTGAAAGAAGGATATGTCATTTGAGGAAGAGTACAAAGATTTTCCTTGGGAAAGACCACTTGAAAATCATTTTTGAAGGGCAACGCTCCCCTACTCACTAGCAGTGGGCACTAACACTCCTTTCCTTCCTTTGGGGGAGTGTTGCAATGCTCTATGCACCATTCTAGGGAAGCATTGCACTATTGTGTAAATCAAGGGAAGAACCCCCTTATCTATGAACTCAGTTTGATTCGAATCTGAGGTCAACGATGGATCTTAGGGAGGATCCACAACTGATGGAAAAATATCCTCAACCTATCCCAAGAATCTCTAAGGTGGTTAGGCCTCTCAAATCCTATATAAGGAGGCCTCATCATGGTAAAAGAGAGAGACATTGAAGGCACCAAACTTATGATCTCATAAGGGAGAATAATCAGTGAAAGTATAGTCATTATGATCATGGAACTTTTGAGCAAGGGTTTGGACAAAGAGATCTTAATGAGGTTGTTGCATCTGCATCTACAGTTGTAAGTACTTTGCTTTGTTTTCATTAATATTATGTTCTTGTCCTATTTTCTTCAATTTTGTGTATGTTTCATGAACTTGTTCCTTTTGATAGATCTATTTGGAATCTAATCATGGTAGAATAGGAAGTATGTTTTGTCGTTGTTGTTCATTGGATTGCAGGACCTTCTAAAGAGCTTGGAGATTAAGATCAGCCTGGATCAAGCAAGGACAAACTTCATTAAAGGTATTTACACTCCTTTCTTATTTTTCCTTAACTAGGTTAGCTTCATTGGAAGGAATGTCAGTGTCCAACATTAGCACCTTTCTTTCTTGGTTATAGGGGTCTAAGATCCAAGAGGGAATTCACCTATCCGCAGGGGGGTTTTCCTGTAACCAAAATTGGTGACTCCACTAGGGAATGAATCTTTCAGTTTTGGTTTCCTTCCTTGTTATTTTTTTTTTCCTTTTCTAACCTTTATATCATGTTCACTACATTTTTTTGGTTCTTAGATGTGTTTTTGTTTTTTGGATTCATCCCATACACACAAAATTTCAGAGTTTTCTTGAGTTTTTCTTTTTTTATTTTAAGGAAAGTTTCTCTTTTTCTCAGAGGCTAGCGCTCCCCTACCTTTACATCCAGAGTTATAGCACTTCCTTGTAGGCTTCCACAGAGCATTGCAATGCTCTAGTTCCCTTGACACCAGAGCTCTAGTCATTTTCTACTGAAAAATCTCTTGGAAATCCATCTCTGAGTGTAGTTTTTGTTGATTTATCTGCTCAGGACTGTTACTATTTCAATGTGTGTTTGGTTTAGCCTCCAACCATTTGATTTATAATAATTTATGATGTTTTGTTTGTATTTTTTACATCTCTCTCTTGTTTGATTTTTTGGTTTTCTTTCTGCGAATTTGGTTTTCTTTTTGTTTCGTGTTTTTGTTTATGTGAAGTTTTCTTTCTATTGCTTAAATATCAAATATCTTCAAGTCTGATTGACATAGGAATATTTACATCAAGCTGATTATCATTCACATTTAAAACAAAAGGATATATTTTCACGATTGGTTTTTGGATATTAGAACCATTTTCTGAATATTTTAGCATTACAATGGATTCTTGATTGAGAACAATTGTGTAAGGTTACTGCATCTTAGTGTTTGACAGTGAAAGTAAAATTCCTTCTCCTTCCCTTAAATATACATTCATTGAAAGAAAATACTGCTTATCATTTATTACACATTTTTTGGGAATTGAGTCATAATATCATTAGTTTCACTCTCATATACCTATGAGTAACGAAAAGCACAAAAACAATGCTAATTAAAATTGATCTAGAACATTTTTGTTTTTAGAATCCTCCACCAACATTAGACTAGGATTAGAGATTTGGATTAGGCTATGAGTACAACTCTCCAAAGCATTCAAAACAAACATTATCATCTTTCGATAGCGAGAGAAAATCCAATTTTTGTATAAGTTTTATGGGATCCCCTCTCACACAGGGGTTATGCACGAGGTCGTGTTTGAGAGACTCATGGAGATTATCCCTCTGTGGTTCAATCGTTCATAGTAGTCATATCCTATATTGGGGGTTCTTCTTGAGGTTCAACTATCTTCATTTGGTCTCAGTGCTTCATGAATTTTACATCCGTTCGGGGTCCTCCGGAGTTCTACCAATCCACTTGTCCTCAATTCTCTCGAAGAATTTCAGACTTGTTATCTTGCCCATATGTTCAAACTGGAATGTTGACTATACCCACCCAGGGGATGAATGTGAATTGGTTTTTTTAGTACCCATAATACTTAGGTTCTTTACACAAGGTCACGGTGAAGGGAAGTCTTCATTGTACCTGGAACGGATGATGGTCAAACTCACTCGGGCTCCTTAGAGGGTAAATCCACAATTACTGCATGGAAGCTTGTACCAAGGCATAAGTCTGTTAAGAAGGTATCCATCATAACTGTTCCACCATCTCATATCCTATCCCCTTCTTGACTTGATCACGTGATTTTGGATTTCATCACCAACTAGTACGGTCATTGAGAGAAGGTTTGTTTGCTTGTTGGTATTCCTATATTTTTTAGCATGTGCTGTTAGTTTAAATAATTTTTCAAAATTGCACCTATATATAGGCCTTTGTTGATCACATAGGATCAAAGAGATTCCTCAAAAAGAAGGATACCAACCCTTACCTCCTAAATCACCAAAATAAAACTACCATGGAGAGGTATAAAATCAATCTGGCACTGGGAGTATTGCTACTCCTTTGTTAGACAATTCAGAGATAGCTTTGGTTATGATTGAAAATACCACTCCTCACATTACACCTATATCAGAAACTCCTCTCGAACTACTTTTGATTTTTTTTGAATCACTCGATAACGTCATATAAGAGGAAGTCTTAGGTTTACCTAAGAGGCCTGTTGTTCAGAAATATATGGGATGCACATAACCAATTTTTGGTGATGACTATAAGGCTCCTATTCGTCCTACTAATACAGTAGATACACATCACACACCTTCTTGTTTTTTATGGAGGACTTCATTAGGACATTATCTTTATGAGAATTTTGAATATATTTGACAACCTCTTAATTCTCATGATCTCCTACTGTTGAAGTAGGACCGTCCAATCAAACTATTGATCACCCCATTGATCAGGTCATTAATCCTACTGTCAGGTCAGCACAAGTCTATCCTAATGTTGAAATAATCACCTCTACTCATACCTAAGGTACTTCAACTGCCACTCCCACTTTTACAAATTTTCACTCTACAGCCCCTCATGTTCCACATGATCTTGTTGGAACATCTTTACACTAGAGAATGTAGACCCTTGACAAGGCTCCTATTCGTCCTACTAATACAGTAGATACACATCACACACCTTCTTGTTTTTTATGGAGGACTTCATTAGGACATTATCTTTATGAGAATTTTGAATATATTTGACAACCTCTTAATTCTCATGATCTCCTACTGTTGAAGTAGGACCGTCCAATCAAACTATTGATCACCCCATTGATCAGGTCATTAATCCTACTGTCAGGTCAGCACAAGTCTATCCTAATGTTGAAATAATCACCTCTACTCATACCTAAGGTACTTCAACTGCCACTCCCACTTTTACAAATTTTCACTCTACAGCCCCTCATGTTCCACATGATCTTGTTGGAACATCTTTACACTAGAGAATGTAGACCCTTGACAGACAAACACAAAAAATTGCGGGGCACATATCGACTGGAGGGAAACCACCATCTAGTGGACCAATCCCTCTCAAAGGAAAAACAACCTATAGCGGGCCTGCCCCTCCAGGGGGAAAACCACCTTTTCATATTCCTTCCGGAGGACAACCTCCTTTTGCTGGTCAAACCTTGGTTGTTAATCCATCGATTCTAGGGGGGAACTTACTTTGTAGGAAACCCTTCATAGTCCTAGGGAGTATCTTCAGGAGGCACATTTACTCAACCCTATTCTAGGGGAAAAACATATCATAACCCACAAGGAGGAGTATCAAATCCTGTTCCTTCCGGACTATACTATGGACAACCTTATTCGAGCGTCCCAAATACCACCTGGAGTCCTCAAGGGAAATAACCTTATCCTCCCCAAGGGTATAATGTTTATCCCCCCCATGGGGATAATGTGCATCTGACTCATGGATCGACTACTCACCCTCCTTAAGGGAAAAATGTTTATCCCCAACATATGAATCATCTGACCTCTACTCCTCAAAACTCATCAGGTTATCCCTCAGTAGCGAATGTTTCTCAAACCTCATTGAATCCTATTTATCCTAGTCAACAAAAACCATATGTAGGATGCCCTACTAGGTACAATTATCCACCTAACCTAGTTTATGGCACTACTGTTGTCCCTATGCCACACTAGTATCATCCTCAGGTTAATAAAAAATTACCCTTCCTTGCTACTCTGGATCTCCCAGACTTGTTTCGATTGACCAATGATCCTATACTACATTATTCTTTTTGTCCAATGATTCCTTCTAAATAACCTTATGATATCCCAAAGTTTGATGGTAAACCTGGAGAAGACACAAATAACCATGTAATGAATTTCCATTTATGGTGTTCATCAAACTCCTTAATGGATGATTCTCTACGTTTGTGTCTCTTCCAACGTACTCTTATGGGCTTGGCAACCAAGTGGTATATTGAACTTCCACGTGGTTCTTTCCAAGATTTCAAACCCCTCTTCATTTCCTTTCTCACGCACTTTAAACTACCCATTCGTTACGATACGGGTACTTAACTCTCGACCTTTCTTCATCAAACCAACTCCATGCATATATCTGATCACATTAATGAGTGGAGACGACGGTGAAGGTTGATCAAAGAAATCAGTCCTGACCAGTTATTGGTGGAATGGTTTACCAAATCCCTTTTACCCCTGATTTATCGTGACGTCGCTATGGGTGGTGTAGTCACTGAGGAAGAAGCCATTGCTCGAGCTCAGAACTCAAATTTGGTTTATTCACAATATGTTACTTTGTATGAGTTGATTCCAAATGCTACCCATTCCACTATCGATCCATCCAAACCTTCATCCTCATCAAATGAAAATGGCGTTATTGACATTATTAAAACCTAATATACTTCACAATCGACTGGAATTATAAATCGATCTGCTTCAGCACCCTCTCCCAGTTCAACCTCACTCTCCTCTACCTCCCTTCCAACTCAAGTCTCCGAGGTGAATGCAGTTCAATCTACCCCTTCAAAGAAATCCGAAGGTAAGAAGAAGAAAAAAAATAAACCCAAAAAGAATAATAATATTGAACAACCCAAAATGTAAACTACTCCAACACCTGTTACTAAAAATCAACCATAGTGAAAACCGAAATTCCCATGTCTTATTTGTGATGACGATCACTACACTAGAGACTGTCCACATCATGACGAATTTTCCAAACGTTTCAAAGGGAATTCCAAAACCGTTGTGTTAACATAGCCTTTTCCACAACAACAATCGATGGTTGCTCAAACCCCCTCTCCACAGGGCAGTTCCAACCACCCTCCTAACGATGAAGCCTCGGTGAGTGATCATATTTATATGTTCAAAAAAATTGGTTTGACCACCTACTCTATGACATACGACACTCCAGTTAAACCTGAAAAAGAAAAGGTCACTAACAATTCTTTACCAGATCCATCTCCTGCATCCATTAGTGCTCCTTCTGTTAGTCCACCATTTGGTTCACTTCAGATAAAGAGGCATTCTTTCGACTTGATATTATGCCCTCCCAAGAGCACCATTCGTAAATCTACCTTTAATCCTAGTTCGTGTGCTACCCAAAAGTACAACATTGTTGAAGATTTGGCTCGAGCACCATGTGCTATGTATGCATTGGAAGTTCTAAAACACTACCTAATTCAACATACAATGCTCTTGGCTATTAATGGTTCCTTTGATCCTAAGTCATCCAACAATATCACGTTTAACCTAGACAATTTTAAGTCACGACTTTCTCACCAACTTTCTTTTCAAATTGATGTTGTTATTCACAAAAAACACATTCACCACACTATATTGGATGAGGGAGTCTCTACTTGGGTCATGTCTTTAGCTTGTTGGAAACGATTAAAATCACCTGCACTTAACAAATCCCGTATGATTTTGCGTGCATTTGATGGGTGAGGTTTTCATCCTCACGAACTCTTGTAGTGCTGAGAAGTTCAATTGGGCGGAAAAACTGTCTCTGTTGATGTAGAGGCGGTCGATGCTCCCCTTGATTACAACTTGTTACTAGGAAGAAGTTGGTTTTATTCCATGAATTTCATCACTTCATCGGTATTTTTATGTGTACAATTTCCTCATCAAGGTTAGATTGTCACTATCGATTAGTTAGATTTCTGTACACCTGACGCTTGTGCTCGCGCTACCAACAATATCACTTTCTTGGGAGATCAAAAAATCATGTATGAAAGTGTTGGTGTAGGTATGTTAAAATAATCTTCCCTTATGGGTACTTTTCCTATGCCACTTCCTCCTACCACTCATCATATTTCCACAATCAATATGATTTTGACTATGACTTATCAGTCTCTGGCATCATTTGATCCTTGGATTGTACCTAGTCATTTAGAGTTCGATGCACTAGGTGACACCATGACACTTAGTCCAACCAAGGCTTCATATGTTGCTATTCAATCGACCTCTCCCTCCTCGGATGACCAACATCTATTGGCACCAGACACCTACTTGATGCCATCATGGTTGAATTCCTTGTCTTCTGCTTTTTCTCAATTTTTTCCTTCAGACAAATCCATTATGGAAATTATTAGCATTGACGAAGTACCTTGGGATGATTACTATCATCGTTATTCTTTTCTTCCACCTCTTGAAGTAATTCAGAAAGATATACACTCTATCATCCCCCCGATGTTGTTGATTCTCCACAATCTCCTATACTTACGCAGGATACTATTTCTGAGGGGAATTTAGGAAACATTTATTCTATGGTCATTATTGATATTTCGATCAAGGAAGGTGTCATGGAAAATATTAATCTTGGTGCTAATTGTTCGCTCGACGAAGTGGTTTCTTACACCTATTTATTTAAATAATTCCATGATTTCTTCGCTTGGAGGTGCGAGGAAATGTCAAGGATTGATACTTCAATCATTGTGCATGAGAATAAAACTTACCCAGGTGTTAAACCTATTTGAAAAAAACTCCGCCTGGTACATCCCAAGAAAACCGTGGCGATAAAGGAAGAAGTTGAGAAATTATTAAAATTTGGCTTCATCTATCCTATCCCGTTGATGGAATGGGTTTCTAACACTGTTCTAGTTGCTAAGAAAAAAGGGATCATTTGTGTATGTGTTGATTATAGAGATATTAACAAGGCTTTTCCAAAATACAACTACCCCACACCCTTCATCAACCAAATCATTGATAATTACGCTAGTAGCGTGATTTCCTCTTTCATGGATGGATTCTCAGGGTACAACCAGATTGACATTCTACCCATTGATCAACACAAGACAATGTTCATATTCCCTTGGGGAAATTTCACCTATCGGAAACTGCCATTTTGTCTCAAAAATGTTGGTGCTACATTCCAGTGGGCTATGTCATATAATTTCCAATTTATCAAACATATTGCAAAACCTTACCTCGATGATTTAACTGCCTGTTATCACTCAGTTTGTAGCTTAGGTCATAGACTATAGGATAAGGGTCAAACTTGCGTAACAGGGACCTTCCCCACCCAATGTCACCACAATGGGGAGGTCCTTTCTATTTAGGGTGGCTAAGCCCAAGGGATATGTCCCTGGCAATCTGGGGTTTGAAAGGAAAAGGCTCAAAGGATTAAGGCTAGTTTCCCCTTCACATATTACCACCCAGAAGATAGTCAAGTAATGAATAACCACAGAAAAGGCACCTTCTTGCAGGACAAGACAACAATAAAACTAGTACATGCAATAATGGTTAATACTTCATAAATCAATGACTATCAAAATTTAATGTATATGAGCATATACAACAGTAAATATTGACGAAGTCAATGTTTGCAATAATGACAATGGCAATATAATGTTACTTGTCAATAAACACTAGAATATAGCATATAATCCTTGAATTATATCAATGCATTAAATGTCATTAGTTGCTCATATACAATAGATTTTTGCGTCAATATCCTAGGGATGATGTCAGCTTCCTTTAGGGTTAGTATGATTTTGTTTAATAATCAATGTAATAGACAAAGAAGGTCAACGTTTTGCTAATTAGCCAATGAAAATTACCAATTCATCAATATCTATTACAAGATGACCAAGCCAACAATATTTTCTATCAACAAAAGCTCAATAAAGGCATGATGTCATCATTTATTGCTGAGTTAGAAGGGTTTGTTGCGTCAGGTATGATGTCATGCCTAGTTAGTGGTGTTAGGGTTAGTTAGGGTTTCAAAATTTGAAAGTTTGAAATATGAATTTGCACAACAAGCTCAATGTTGGAAAGAATACCACTGCCTTAGGGTAATATGGAGTCAAAAGTAAGGGCAAAAATCTCAGGAGGAGTTAAAATTTAAAGACTAGAAGGTTAGGTTCTATGGTGCTGCAATGGCAGGGCCCTAGAATCAAAACCCTAAGGGAAGGAGGCTCATTCTGATGTTGCTTAAGCAAGGCCTCATGCTCCTTCC
>JASDQU010170747.1:0-21278 GCA_032191745.1 Picea mariana | reverse complement strand
ATAACATGCATTTAAAACAGGTTAAACACATTTATATTCAGAGTGAGCATAAGAATTATTGTTATGATAAATAACCAATGGATTTAACATTAATTCATATGTACAACAAAGTACATGATAATTATAAATACATAGACATGCAGTAACATAATTGAAACATCATCTGGTACTTATCTTTGAAAACGGTGGTAATTCCACCAATCAGGTGCAGGCCTTCCATGAACCTCCCAGCCTTAGACCACACTGCTCATCATGCTCAACAGTGGGTCACCCCCAAGCTGGGACTAAGCTCCACCCCCAAGGCAAGGGATCCTAGGCTAGGCTGAGGTTACAGGGAAAACACACAGTCACAAGGAAGGAATTCTCTCCCAGGAACCACTCATACTCACTGCCCACAGACTCTCCTTCCCGACATGCCTGTTCCACCCCAGGAGTATACACCTTATCTATCACCTAGATAGTCCTTCGGCTGCTAACCTCCCTTGCCTTGGGTTTCAGCAACAAGCCGAACCAGAATTCTCTGAGCTCTGCAGCAGCTACAGGGTTCCTTCCAGGAGCTCTCTCCTTCCTCTGCACACTCTCTCACCTGGAGAGAGTCACTCACAATTCAAGCAACATGTTCTTCCAATTTCAACCACCTCTCTCACCTGGAAAGAGTGTTGTACGATTGGACAACAAGCCACACAGGGTCAAACACTACACGTCCACCTCAGTCAACAGGAATTCAGACACGAACACCCCTGGGCAACAACAGACAAGTGCAACAACATAACTAGACTTAGCAGAGAGGGAACTCCTTTGTTTTCTCAATCCAATAGCACAAGATAGACTCACGCTCTAGTTCTCAGGTATGCATGACGAGTTGTCCACGCAGGGGTTGACTCAGACTTAACGGTTCACAACCCCCTGGGGTATACCAACCTTCCCGAAGAAAATATAGACACCAGCCTTTTTGTTTCAGAGCGCATGAGGGTACCTCTGGCAGAGGTCAGACGGGTTCACGCTTAGACAGTCAAGTATCATGGAGGAGGAACTCCCCATCATGGCTCATCTCGGCTATTTTATTTGCATGGGCTTGAGTTGACATTTGCCACCGATGAAACTACATGCATTCCTTCAGCATGTGTTCCTTCCATTCGGAAGTTTTTTTTCCTTTCAAAAGAACTTAGGATGAAACGTATTATTCACATGTATTTTGGAATACTATTAAAATATTATTCCCAAGGACTTAAGCCCCTAGGCTCAACACTTAGCCCCTTTTCCCACCTTCCAGCCCCTAATCCCTTGCCCACTCTGTGGAAGCTTAGTCCCCCATCACTCTTTCATTGTGGTCGGTCTGCATGCAGTGGTGTTTATATTTTATTACTGTTCTACATAAATACAGGTACAAAAATCAGGCTCTTGACCTTCAACACTTAGGCTCTCTGGCCTAACAATTACATAAGCCCACTAGCTTATATAAACTCGGATCACCAGCCTATAAAAGATATTTACAATTCATTTCATAAACCATATTTACAATAGGTCTCGCCCTTGGGGACATTACACATAATCTAGTTAAATATGTGTATAAATCGTAGCTGGTAAGCTATGATAAATGAGTTAGTACATTTTTGTTTATGTGTACTTTCCACAAGTAATGTTCTTTGGTTAAGTTGGGGGGCGTTACATGGAGTGGGAAATCAGAGAGCACAACAGAGGGGGTTAATTTTCTATAATATCCTAACAAACCGTAGGTCTCAGGTGACTCCATAGAGAGATCATTCTCCTTTGTACCTGCATCATATTCCATACCAGAGAAAAGAGAGCAAAGCAACCTCACCTTCTAACTAGGTTTTCTCCCATAAGGGTTTCTGAGAGTATATATTTGTGTTATTTTGTGGATGTTGTGTGATTGTATTTTATTTTTCTCTATTTTCCACATTTTATCTATTTTATGCACATGCATAAAATTAGTAAATAAATATTATGGAATCTAAAGTGACGCAAACCCCCAAACCCTTAGGTCCAAGGTCCGTGCAGGATCATTCTAATTTTCCCTTTGAGCCTGATTGACTCGTTGGGTTCCCCTCGAAAATACCCTTCACACACAATAGTGTATCTAAGGGTCCTTATGGGTTGAGCCCGCTTGAACAAACACTAGGCACCAACTCAAATCTTCCGATCAAACAATATGATCACACCTTTCATGATTTCGGAACTTCAAATTTCGTGACTTCGTGACTTCTCCTTCCGAGTTCCTCGACCCTTCAACTGTCGAAACCCGAAATGTCGATTCACCGAAATTCTTATCGCATTTCATGATTTCAGGAATCTCGGAACAAATAACATCGATCCCTTGTCCTCGAAAACGCCAAAATGTTGAATCCCAACACGTTATCAAATGTTGGTCCCACAATGGAACTTTCTGCCTTTTCGAAATTTCAAACTTCGCGATTTCGCGAATCCAGATGCAAAGCTCCCAACTCTCTAACCTATGAACTCCGAAATAGTCAACAAGGATTGACTCTGACTTTTTGATGAGGACACACCACCTGTCCACTCAACCACTGCCTATCTCTGACGTAGACTCCTTCCACTTTTCACTCTTTCAGGCTTTCAGGACTTTCACTCCCAAAGTGTTGTCTCCTCCGTCTCTCGACTCCTGAAATACCGAAATGCTCTGATGGTTGGTGCAAATCACGATCAACAGTCCATGTTGACTCTGGATCCTATAGTGGAAAGCTTGCTCACCTTTAACCACCCTGCAAATTCTTAAGATCCTATAGTCCTCGTTGTTTCAGGGATTCCCCACAAAGAATTTTGGTTGCTCGTTGCTCCTTGATAACTCCTACGAAATAAGCCAAGGTTCCTTCGCTTGGACTTGATTCCTGCAAAGTGACTTCACTCTGTTTCCCTTTGAAGTATTCAAAGATGTTACTCCTTCTGAGATTTCTTTACAAACTCAAGTCTTCAAAAGACTCCTGCACGCAGTCCTTGCGGCAATCCTTCAAATACTTCTAAGTATTTGATTATCTTGACTCTATGCACCCTCTTGCAACAACAGTCCTTCAATTCACCCCTTGGCTGATAAGTTCTTAGCTTTCAGCCAGCCTGCGCACACCTTGCATGGCTCCTGTGTCTCACCTATACTTCTACAGAAATGAGAACGACGGTATCCCTCCTGAGCTTTCAGAGATAAACTCTGAATCTCCGTCAACACACTTCTTGCGGACGATTTCACTACACTCCTTCCAGGAACTTCTCACTCAGGAAGAGAAACAATTGAAACTCATTCTCTCTCTCTCTCAGACTTCAAACATTTAACATAAAATCATACATTCACACAATATTAAAGCAAATGCATAACAGAGAGAATAAACAACCATAAGCATACCATTCAACATGTATACACAGAAAGCATCATAACATCATGAGTCTGAATCAAAGCTCTTTGTATTAATTCAACTTCTATACATGGGTTCTTCTCTACAACTTTCTGCTACAACTCTCTTCTTCCACTCTATGCTCAATGATATTTGATTGTTAATGTTCCAATGATACAAAGGTGAGGGTGTCTATAGTTAGTTTTCCCTCCTATGATCTAAACTGTCTAATCTGGAATTTAAGTCTACCTACTTACATTAACTATGCATAAATGCCTCTACCTACTATAGATGAGAGCAAATCGCTCATGATCTGTTTACATCCTCCAAAATATAAATGCAAGGTACACCTTATTACATTAATATTTCAAAAACATTCCAAAACACTTTTGCAACGTGATGAAATGTGATGGCGCTCATCCCAACTGTCTTCCGCCCCCATGCTCGCTTTTTGCTGGCGATGCTCCTGCATCATACTCCCTTGCTTGAAAATTTTCATGGACTCCTGCTCATGAGCTCTTGCACAGTCTGTCCATGCTTATGAACTTCTGCTTCATTTTCCCATCTGGCGTCTTCAACTGGATGTCCCTTCCATTTGACCAAGTATTCAAAATACTCTTTCCTCCCAGTCTTCTTGCTGACCCTCTTGTGAAGTATACTTTCCACTTGTGGCTTTTCAGCTACAGGCATTTGTTTAGTCCATTGAACCTCTGTCTGACCATTCTCTTCTCTTGTTTTTCAAGCTCTGTAAGGGTACAAATATGAGATGTTGAATATCGGTGAAATTCTGATCCCATCGGGTAATTCAATCTCATATGCGTTTGCCCCAAATTTCTTCAAGACCTTGCATGGTCCAATCTTTTTCATTTTTAGTTTGTTGTATGTTCCCCTTGGGAACCTCTCCTTCCTTAGATGTGCAAGGATCAAATCACCAACTTCAAACTAAAGTTCTCACCTGTGTTGATCTGCTCTGCGTTTATACTCTTGACTCGAAGTTTGCAAACGTTCCCTCACTTGGTTGTGAAGTTCCTTCATTGCTTCTGCAAAATCCTCCACACTAGCACTTCTGAATTCAGTCTGTTTTGAATCTTTCAATTCAGACACTCCCCTGGGTTGCATTCCATAAACAATCTGAAATGGACTCTGCCCTATGGTTCTGTTAATTGAATCATTGTAAGCAAATTCTGCCTATGGCAAAATGTGATCCCACTGACTGTGGTGTTCAGTCACTAGGCTCCTTAGCAAATCTCCCAAGCTTCTGTTTATAACTTATGTCTGCCCATTCATCTGAGGATGATAAGCTAAGATAAATGTCAAACTTGTCCCCAGATTCTTCCATAAATTCCTCCAGAAATGTCCCACGAACTTGGTGTCTCGATCTGAAACAATACTTCTTGGCAAGCCTTGAAGTCTGACAACTTCTTTGAAAAACAAGTTCGCAATGTGAGTTGCATCGCTAGTTTTCTAGCATGGTATAAAATGTGCCATCTTTGAAAATCTATCGACTACCACAAAGATTGAATTGCAACCTCTTTGCATCCTTGGCAGCCCTAATACAAAATCCATGCTCACTGCATCCCACGACCTCTCAGGTATGGGTAATGGCTGGTATAACCCTATGTTCTACCTTTTTCCCTTTGTGTGCTGACAAATTCTACATCCGTCCACAAATATTTTTACATCTGTCCTCATCCCTAGCCAAAAATACGAGCCATTCAACTTTGAGAACATCTTATCATGATCGAAATGTCTGGCCAATCCTCCACTGTGTTTTTCTTTTAGCAGATTCTCCCTCATCGAGCATTTTGGAATACATAATTCATTGCCTCTGAATAATAATCCATTTTGGATGATATATTCAGTCCATTGACTTCTGTCCCTGAGAATTGGATTCTCAGCTACCTCATACGCCTCTTTAAAATCTGGATCATCTCTGTACATTTCTTTGAGATTATCAAAACCCAAAATTTTGAGTTTGAATTCCTGCATTAGCAAACATTTCTTGCTCAAAGCATCAACAACTTTGTTAGCAGTTCCAGAAATATGTTTAATTACAAAAGTAAAATTTTGCATGTATTCAACCCATTTTGCATGCTTTTGGTTCAGCTTGTCCTGTTGAGTCACGAATTGTAAAGCGTGATTATCGCTGTACAAAACAAACTCTTTAGGAACCAAATAATGTCTCCACTTCTTCAGTGCTTGTATGAAAACATAAAATTATTTGTCATATGTGGAGTAATTAACTTTCACTTCATTCAGTTTCTCACTGAAGTATGCAATTGGTCTGTCATCTTGGCTCAAGATCACTCCAATTGCAAATCCACTAGTGTCACATTTGACCTGAAATGTCTTACTGAAATCTGGCAACACCAGAATTGGTTGTTCAGTAATATTCCTCTTCAGCAAGTTGAAACTTTTCTTTGCTTCTTCTGTCCAGTGAAAAGACTTATGTCTTTTCTTCACCGTTTCCATCATCGGTGTGCTAATTCCACTTAAATTTCTGATAAATTTCCCGTAGAAACTAGCCAATCCATGGAAACTTCTAACTTCAAATATACTCTTCGGTGATGGCCAATTCTTAATGGCATCCACCTTCTCCGAATCCATTTTTAGCTCATTTGCAGAGATAACAAAACCCAAATAAATGAGTTATGTCCTCATAAATGTTGATTTCTTCATATTTATCAACAACTTTTCTTGCTGCAATCTCCTCATTACTGTAGCCAAATGCTTCAAGTGTTCAGCTTCTATCTTGCTGAAAATCAATATATCATCAAGATATACGATGACAAATTTTCCTATGAAATCCTTGAGGACTTCATTCATCAATCTCATGAAAGTACTAGGTGCATTTATTAAGCCAAATGGCATAACAAGCCATTCATACAGTCCTTCATTTGTCTTGAATGTCGTCTTCCATTCATCACCTTCTCTCATTCGGATTTGATGATATCTGCTTTTCAAATCAATATTTGAAAAGAATCTTGCTCCACTCAAGCAATCCATCAAATCATCCATCCTTGGCAATGGAAATCTATACCTGATGGTAATCTTATTGATCGCCCTCGAGTCTGTGCACATCCTCCAGCCTTCATCTTTCTTTGGGTTGAACACTGTTGGAACAACGCATGAACTCAAGCTCTCTCTAATCAACCCTTTGTACATTAAATCCTAGACCTATCTCTTGACCTCTTCATTCTCCTGCGATGTCAATCTGTACACTGCTTTGTTTGGTAAACTAGCTCCAGGTATAATATCAATATGATGGCTTATACTTATGATAGGTGGCAACGAACGAGGTAGTTCGTCCACTACTATATCAGCGAATTCTTCCAACAACTCCTAGATTTCCTTTGGTAAATCATCCACTCTTGTACTGGTTAAAACAATTCTAGGCTTCTTGACCACAATGAATTGTGTATATTCCTTCTTCTTAACCTCCTTAAGGAGTTCCTTCCCACTCATGAGAAGTACAGTGTTGTTCACCTCTGGTCTCACTTCTTTATCCTTAATCGTCAATAACATGTGAGTTCTCCCATTCTTCTCCAGGGTGTATGTGTTCTTTCTCCCATCATGAGTCACATTTCTATCATATTGCCATGGTCTACCCAACAATAGATGACAAACATCCATGGGAATAACATCACATAGTATTTCATCTTTATATCCTCCTATTTTAAATTCAACTAAACATTGTTTAGTGAAATTTACCTGATGTCCTTTTTGTAGCCATGAAACTCTGTATGGGCTTGGATGTACGATAGTCTCTAGCTCCAACTTTTTTACCATCTATGTAGAAACGAGATTTTATGTGCTACCACTGTCCACAATGACTTTGCATACCCTTTCTTTGGTCTTGCAAGCAGTCTGAAAAATTATGTTCCTTTGGACTGGGTTTTTTGCCTCTTTCTCTGGCGTTAAGAGAACTTTTCTCATCATCAGTGATCTTCCACTCTTAGCATCTTCTACGTCAACATTCCATCTCTGTGCTTTGGCAATGTGATTTTCACCTCCTTCTTTCTTTTTATCTGGGCATTCATAGGATTTATGTCCATTTTTTCCACAGGTAAAGCATTTTATTTCTCCACCTCTGCCTCTTCCTCTTCCTCTGGTACGAGGAAAAGAATTCTTATCAGCATATTGTCCTCTCTGTGAGATTCCTCCTCTTTCATGTTGAGTTTGAGGTTTCTTTTCCTCCTCTTGAGGTCTCTTAGTTCTGTCTTGGGCAATTGTTTTGCCTTTGGTTTGACTTCTTCCTCGGCCTCTTTGACCTTGCTTTCGGCTCAGTTTTTCTTCAGCTTTCAGAGCCATCTGATAAGCATCTTCTACAGTCTGAATGATCATCATGCTCATCTCATATTGGATGTCATATCTCAGACCATTCATGTATCTGGCAACCTTTTCATCATCACTTTCCCGATGACCTGCCCTGATGTTTAGTTTGTAGAATTCTTCAATGTATTCTTTCACTGACATGAACTTCCATCTCAAGTTCTGCATTCTTCGAAACAGATTAATTTGATAATCCTTGGGTATGAATTTTGCTTTCATATTTGCAACCATTCTATCCCAACTCTTGATTTTTTGCTTGCCTTTGCAGCTTCTGTCAGCCTGCAGTTCATCCCACCATAATGTTGCATGCCCTTTAAGTCTTGTGACAACATGCTTGACTTTCCTATCTTCCTCGACATTCTCATAGTCAAAATATTTTTCCAGAGCTCTAATCTAATCTAGAAGCTCTTCAACATCCAGGTTTCCTTCATACATGGGAATCTCCATTTTTGCCCTGGCACCTATCCTTGCGACAGCCCTGAATAGGCGTTCGTCTACAACATCTTCGACTACGACTTCTTCTCCATGTCCAACTTCATTTTTAATGTCATCCTCACTAATATCTCTAGTGTTGACTATATGCCTCTATGCTATCTCCATGGCATCAAGCCTGGCACGTAGTTCACGCATTTCTCTTTCCACGGCTGGATCATGCATTGGTCTATCTCTTCTTCTAGGCGACATGGCTGAGAAATATTTCTTCCTTCCTCTGCTATAGAAAACAAAGAAATTTTTATGTTCTCTGATACCACAGCTGACGCAAACCCACAAACCCTCAGGTCCAAGGTCCACGCAGGATGTTCTAATCTTCCCTTTGAGCCTGATTGACTCATTGGGTTCCCCTTAGAAATACCCTTCACACACAACAGTGTATCCATAGGTCCTTATGGGTTGAGCCTGCTTGAACAAACAATAGGGACCAACTCAAATATTTCGATCAAACAATATGATCACACCTTTCACGATTTCAGAACTTTGGATTTCGCGACTTTGCGACTTCTCCTTCCGAGTTCCTTGACCCTTCAACTGTCGAAACCTAAAATGCCGATTCGCTGAAATTCTTATCACGTTTCACGATTTTGGGAATCTCAGAACAAAGAACCCCGATCCCTTGTCCTCGAAAACACCGAAATGTCTAATTTCAACATGTTATCAAAATGATGGTCCCACAATGAAACTTTCCGCCTTTTCGGAATTTCAGACTTCATGATTTCACAAATCTAGATGTAAAGCTCTCGACTCTCTAACCTCCAAACTCTGAAATAGTCAACAAGGATTGACTCCACCATTTTGACGAGGAAATGCCACCTGTCCACTCAACCACTTCTTGTCTCTGACGTAGACTCCTGCCACTTGTCACTCTTTCAGGTTTTTGGGACTTTCACTCCCAAAGTGTTGTCTCCTCTGTCTCTCGACTCCCGAAATACCGAAATGATCTGACGACTGGTACAAATCACGATCAACGGTCCACGTTGACTCTAGATCCTAGAGTGGAAAGCTTGCTCGCCTTTAACCACCCTACAACTTCTCAATATCCTACAGTCCTCGTTGTTTCGGGGATTCCCCACAGAGAATTCTGGCCACTCGTTGTTCCTTGATAACTCCTACGAAATAAGCCAAGTTTCCTTCACCTGGACTTGATTCCTGCAAAGTGACTTCACTCTGTTTCCCTTTGAAGTATTCAAATACACTACTCCTTCTGAGATTTCTTTACAAACTCGAGTCTTTAAAAGACTCCTGCATGCACTCCTTGCGACAATCCTTCAAATACTTTTAAGTATTTGATTATCTCGACTCTTTGTACCCTCTTGCAACAACAGTCCTTCAATTCACCCCTTGGTTGACAAGTTCTCAGATTTCAATTGGCCTGTGCACACCTTGCACAACCCCTATGTATCACCTGTACTTCTATGGAAATGAGAACAACAGTATCCCTCCTGAGCTTTTAGAGATAAACTTTGAATCTCCGTCAACGCACTTCTTGCGGACGATTTTACTGCACTCCTTGCAGGAACTTCTCACTCAGGAAGAGAAACAATTGAAACTCATTCTCTCTCTCTCTCTTAGACTTCAAACATTTAACATGAAATCATACATTCACACAATATTAAAGCAAATTCATAACAGAGAGAATAAACAATCATAAGCATACCATTCAGCATGTATACACAGAAAGCATCATAACACCATGAGTCTGAATCAAATCTCTTTGTATTAATTCAACTTCTGTACATGGGTTCTTCTCTACAACTTTCTGCTATAGCTCTCTTCTTCCACTCTATGCTCAATGATCTTTGATTGTTAATGTTCCAATGATACAAAGGTGAGGGTGTCTATAGTCGATTCTCCCTCCTACGCTCTAAACTGTTTAATCTGGAATTTAAATCTACCTACTTACATTAACTATGCATAAATGCCTCTACCTACTACATATGAGAGCAAATCGCTCATGATCTATTTACATCCCCCAAAATATAAATGCAAGGTACGCCTTATTACATTAATATTTCAAAAACATTCCAAAACACTTTTGCAACGTGCTGAAATGTGTTGGTGCTCATCCCAGTTGTCTTCTGCCCCCGCGCTCACTTGTTGCTGGCTATGCTCCTGCATCACAAAGGAATTCAACCCTCATAGTGTACATTTAAGTTTTATTTATCAGATCTGTTGTGATTTGTGACAAACTATTCTAGTGGAATATCCACGACAGTTTACAAATCATATTGGTATTAGAGAAAAAATTTATTTTGGGTATTTGTGGGAAGTTGTAGGATGCATGAATCAACTCAAAGATAAGTCGTAGAAACCATGGCCATGAAAGACAAGTTTTTTCATAAAATCCATTGATATCTAGTAGAAGAGAGATTTGAGAGGTTGGAAGCGTAAGTTGTTGAAATCAGTCACAATATGAATATCCTCATGGAGGCTCTAGCAATAAAGCTCAAACCGTTTAGAGATGATGGAGGATCTAACTCAAAGATCACACTGAAGGGGAAAACGAGAGATCAGGAAGACTCAGGAAAGGAGTCATGGAAATAATTCGAGAAAGAGAAGCTAAGTTCTAGTGTTTTTAACCCTTCATAGTCCCTATCCAATGTGGAAGTGAAAGTGAACATAAATCCATACCAAGGTGAGATCGATGCATTACAATTGAATCATTGGTTGCAACAACTAGAAGTTTATTTTATGATTCACTATATAGATGAAGAGCAGAAGATTTCATTTGCTAGATTGAAGTTAGAGGTCAATGCTTTAACCTAGTGGGAACCCCATGCAAAAACACTTAGGATGGAATGTGAACCACCAGTAACTAGGTGGGAAGACTTCAAAATCCTCATCAAGTCCCAATTGTACCCTATTGAGTATGTAGAGGAACAATGGATCTAGTGGCACTACTTCAGGTAGAGGCAAGGGAAAAGTCTACAAGAGTACACCAATGAGTTAAAAAAGATGACCATCATGCTAGGTATCTCTCCCAAGAACCCAAATGTAGTCCTCAAGTATATGGGGGGTTTAAATAGCTATCTATGAAATTAGGTGACGCTCTTCAATCCAAGGATAATGGATGAGGTATGTGTATAGACATAGTACCTTGAAAACATACACCAAACAAAGGGGTAGCCAAGTGGTTCGAAGCAGAAAGAGCACCATGAATCTTCCAAGGAGGGGAAGAAGAAATGGAAAGGGGACAAAGATAAAAAATACAACAACCACTACACATGAATGCAAATATACCATCAACCATTGTAATCATTGCACCATTGATGGCAAGAATGAAGAGATGACCAAGCTCTTCCACATCAAGATTCAAGTTAAGAAGACCAAGATAGATGCTCTATTCAACTTCGGTTCACAAGATAATATCATAACAATGGATCTAGTCCACAAGCTTGGATTGGAGGTTCATGATCATCCTAGCCCATATCTATTGGGATGGGTGAACAAGGATGCAGAGATCAAGGTAACAAAACAATGCAAGATTAAACTTGTTGTAAGTGTTGATTTTATAGATGAAGTATAATTGGATGTAGTACCACTGGATGTATGCGAAGCAGTGTTTGGAAGCCCCTACATGTATATAAGGGATGCTATATTCATTTGGAGAGCCAATCAATATTTCTTCATCAAGAATGGGAAATCCTTCATCATCAACATGCACAAAGGAAAATAAAAGATTTCACTAGTAAGTGCAAATCAAACTAAGAAATTGATTAGTTCTAGAAAGAAATATGTTTTACTTTTTCTAAGAGAAAATCAGTCACATGAAGAGTCATTAAGACTTTCAACCTAGAGATTGTTCGTGCATCCCGAAGGAAGAAAATGGATGAATAGGAAAAGTGTGATGAATAGGAGAAAAAATTTCACATGGTCTTCTATTGCATGCCAGATATGGTCGAGAAAATGTATGGAGATTACAAGAAGAGAATTTGGCAAAGAAAGGGAAGAAAAAGGAAGCATCAAATGATGAAAATTCTTCAGTGAATCAAGGGGTTGGAGGAGACCCTCCTGAGCCTCCATTTTCACCATCGAGTTCTAGCTCTTCTTCCTCTGATTATTCTCATCGTTCTTATCATTATAGCCATAAAGATTCTTTTAAGAAACCATTATTAAAGCTTGATGTAAAATTTTCTTTACCTATGTTTAATGGAGATGCTAATCTTGAAAATCTAGATAATTGGATCAGACAGGTTGAAGTATATTTTCATGTTCAACAGATTGATGAAGAGGAATTTAAAGTGAAATTGGCCTCTCTTCGGTTGGAAGGCACTGCTCTCGCATGGTGGGAGAGAAAACTTCTGGACATAAGTAAGTGTGGTAATCTTCTTTCCTCATGGTCAGAATTTAAATCAGTAATAAGGAATCAATTTTATCCATTGGTTTATTTACATAAAGCAATGATCGAATAGAAAACTTTAAGACAAAATAAAGGTCAAACTGTACAAAGTTTCATGGAAGAATTTAGGAAGAAAAATCTTTCATTAAACATTCCTTTAGATTCTTATGAAACTTTAATGGAGTATATTGGCGCACTTCATAGTTATATTCATCATACTTTACTATTGTTTAACCCCACGAGTATTGACTAAGTTTGTGTGCAAACCACTCACCTTGAGAATAGGGGAAAGCATGTTCAAGAAGATCCCACAAAGAAACCTTCCAATTTCCCACATAAGCGGTTTAAGAAGTTTAGAAGGAAGGACAAAAATATTGTCCCTATAAAGAGGGAAGAAGGAAATCCATCTTGCACTCATTGCGAGAAGAATGGTCATGATGATGAACACTGTTGGAAATTACATCTAGAGAAAATACCAAAATAGTTTGGTGGAAAGGGGAAGAAAAAGATCGTTGCTACAGTGCAACAAGATCTTCATTCTGATTTAGGAGATGAGGAAAAGATCACAGCGGTTGGAGTACAAGGTAAAGGTTCCCTTCATGCTAGTTCAAATTCCAATAATGAATATCATGATGATGAAAGAAAGAGGAATAAATTATTTCACATAAGAGTTGTATCTAAGCACACTAAGATAGATACATTGATTGATCTGGGTTCCCAAGTAAACTTGATATCTGAAGCACTTGTCAAAAAGATGGGTATTGAAACTAAACCACATCCAAAGCCTTATCCTCTTGGTTGGGTATGTGATAAACCAAAACTTAATGTCACCAAGCAGTGTAGGGTCATATTTTCTATTTCTTCAAAGTTGATTGATGAAGTGGAGTTGGATGTTGTATCACTTGATTTGTGTGGCATAGTGTTAGGGAGTCCTTATATTTATCATAGAAAAGCAGTCTTCTTTTGTCATAAGAAAAAAATATCACCTTACTAAAGGGGGAGTGGAATATATTGTTAGAGCCCATAGCATGAGGGTAAACACAACACTTCTTAGTGATGGACAAATGAAGAGACTCATAAACACTAATAAGAGATATGTATTCATGGTCGTAAGGGAAAAGGATGTCGGAACATCTGACGCCCTCCAAGGATGTGATCCTTCTCATAAGAAAGAATTAATTGATATTGTTTCTAAGTATGATGACATTTTTCGGGAACCAGACAAATTACCTCCTAAGAGGGAAATCCAACATGAAATACATCTTCAAAAATATTCTCCTCTTCTTAATGTGGGCATGTACATGATGTCAGTTGTAGAGATGATAGAGATCAAAAAGAAAGTACAATACTTATTGGATCAAGGGGTCATCAGACCCAATTCATCTCCTTGTGGTTCTCCGATCATGATGGTGACAAAGAAGGATGACACATGGAAAATGTGTGTCGATTATCGAGCCTTAAATAAAATCACAGTGAAAAATCGATACCCTCATCCTCGTATAGATGATTTACTTGATCAATTAAAGAATGTTGTTTATTTCACTAAGTTCGATTTGCGCAGTGAATACCATCAGATCAGGGTTGCAGAACAGGATGCATGGAAAACTTCCTTTAAAACCAAACAATGATTGTTTGAGTGGTTAGTTATGTCGTTTGGGCTTTGTAATGCTCTGATAACCTTCATGCATGTGGTGAATGATGTATTCAGGCCATTTCTAGATGATTTTATATATTTAGACAACATTCTTATATTTAGTGGGAATTGGGATGAACATGTAAGGCATGTAAATCAAGTATTGGATACTTTGCAAAGGAAAAAGTTGTATGTAAAATTGTCCAAATGTGAATTTGGAAAGACTGCACTAGTGTACTTAGGTCATATTGTAGGAGAAGGACAATTGAAAATTGATCCTTCCAAAATTTGTGTAATTGTAAATTGGCCTGAGCCCAAAAATGTAACTAAAATGCAAATCTTCTTGGGTGCAGTCCAATACTGGAGGAGATTTATTTCAAACTTCTCATTTATTGTAGCTCCTTTGCATGTATTAAGTAGTGTGAAGAACACTTTTCAGTGGGGAGGAAAGCAACAAAAGACCTTTGAAACTTTGAAGGAAAATATCAATACTGCACCAGTATTAGCACTGATGAATCTTCAACAGCCTTTCGAGATCGACATAGATTCCAGCGGATACGCCATGGGTGTAGTATTGATGCAATATCGTAATCCTATATGCTACCACTTTGAAACTTTTAACCAAGTTGTTGTTAATTATCCTACATCTAATAAAGAGTTGTATGCATTAGTTCAAAGTGTAAAGAAATGGAAGCACTACTTGTTAGGGAATGAAACAATCATACATATAGATCATTGACCCTTACAGTATCTTTGAGCAGAAACAAAGCTACAACAATCTCTTCATTACAGGTGGATGGGTTTTCTTCAACAGTTTCATTTGGTAATCAAATACAAAAAGGGTACAAGTAACAAGGTAGTTCATGTGCTTTCTAGACCTCCTATTGTTGATTTTATTATTATGAAGAATGCTTCTTTATCTCATGATAGCTATGTGGAACAATATGTTGTTGATGAAGATTTTAAAGAGGTATTTGAAAAGATAACCCATGGTGCATAGGTAGAGAACTATTGTCTACAGGGAAAAATACTCTACCATATTAGAAAGATATGTATTCCTACAAGTGAATGAGTCCATGTAATATGAGAAGTTCACACTTCTCTTGTATTTGGGCATTTTGAGGTAGGAAAAACTATGGCTCATCTACAATTTTTTTGTTACTGGCCTTAAATGAAAGAAATTGTAACTAAATATGTAAAGGGGTGTGTGATGTGTTCTACATGTAAGCCCACTAATAGAAAATCGGGGCTATACTCACCACTTCCTATTCCATCCCATCCATGAAAGAGTATCTCCATGGATTTTGTAGGGGGTTTACCAATGTCAAAAATGGGTCATGACTATTTCTATGTAGTAGTGGATAGGTTTAGCAAGATGTGTATCTTGATGCCATGTAAAAATCATATCAATGTTGAGAAGACTACTAATCTCTTCTTTCAGTATGTTTGGTTTCACTTTCGATTACCAACATCCATTATCTCAGATCGAGATACTTGATTCCTTGGATATTTTTGGACAAGATTGTGGAGAATGATGGATGCCAAGTTGAAGAGGAGCATTGCTTTCCATCCACAGACCGATGGATAGACAAAGGTTGTTAACTGAACAATGTTACTTTTTCTTCAAGGCTACTGCAGAAAGCATCCCAAGTTATGGGATGAACATATACCCTATGTACAACATGCTTACAATCGAGACTTACATTATTCCACTTATTGTTCGCCATTCAAGACATGTTTTGGGTATTTTCATAAGGTCCCTTTGGACTTGATGTATGGGAAAGATGTTGATTCCAATGAAGAAATAAATGAAGACAGGGCCCATAAGTTCATTCAAAGGATTGAGCAAGTGCACCAAGCAGTCAAGGAATAGTTGGAGAAGAGTCAAGAATAGTATAAAGATCGACAGGAAAAACACAGGGTTGATCATCAGTTCCAGGTTGGATACCAGGTATGGATTTACATCAACAAGGAGTAGTTGAAGGGTGAAGGCAAGAAACTCAAGCCCATCCGATATGGACCGTTCACTATTTTGGAGAAAAGTGATACAAATGCTTTTCGTTTGGATATTCCACCTTATATGCATATTTAATCAGTTGTAAATGTGGAAAATTTGAAACTTTTTGAGCCTCCAATGATCATGGATCAAGGTGAGGAAGTTTAACTGCCTTCGGTTGATGAGTTTTCTCCTGAGTACATGGATGAGTTGAAGGAAGATATCATCCTGGACAAAAGGATGAGGACTTCACACAAGGGTGGTGTTGATTATATTCGAGTGGGATTAAAGGGCACACATCCAAGCAAAGCAAAGTGGGAATGAGAAGGACAAAGTGAGGGAACTCCTCCCTCACTTATCTGTTGATTGATGAAATATTTTGGTGGTCCAAAAATATCTCAGTGGGAAGGCGTGATCCAAAAAGCATCTAGATAAGTCTAAGGATAACTCAAAATTCACAGAAGCACCTCAGGAAGCTTAGAATGGCATCAACAAATAGAGAAAGGGAAAAAATTAAAAGTCCTCAAAACTCAGTGAAATTGGGATCATCGCAAAGAGCGTTTCGCAATATTTCCAACGATGTAAACGTCTCATCAAACGAATTTACAGATCAAAAGATATTTGCGGTCAAAGTTTTGGTCAACCTAGCCTAGGGAGTAGGGATGAGTCAACATTTGTACTGCTAACATTAACATCAATACGGATGATGTCAATGTCCATACAGGGTACGTGGCACAAATAGAAGGCAACATGTGTCATGATGATGTCAACATGATGATGTGGCAACACTAGAGGCTACCACTTGTCACTTGTTTTTGGCCTTCTCTGGTCAATCTATGGACCAATGGAAAAGTGCCACGTGGAATTTCGTACAACCATGTGGCATCTGTATGGCCACTTGATAGGTGACATGGCAAGTTGACCAGGCATAAGTGACATGGAAGTGACTGTGCACAGAGGTGATGTGGGCCAATGAATGGCTGCCACATGGCCTAGTCATGGGATGCTACGTGGCAACGGGAAAATACACAAGGACACCCAACAACCAAATAAGAAAATAAAAAGGAGGGGTTGGTTGGCGCCAACCCCCAATACACCATATTAAACATGTATTCTGCCATATCTGGTCGGTTGGAACCACATACCGCCATATCTATCGCCATTGCCAAAGTTAGAGGGGAATCCCACGGTTTGAACTATATGTGTGTGTGTGTGTGTGTAACCAACGATGCATTAAAATGGGAGCTCTATGGGTTTGACCCCCGGGACCTCCCTAATCACAATGCCAAACTTAGCATCCGCCAACCACTTGGGCCAACGACCATTTGGTTAACTCTACTCATATTTTTATTTTCAAATGGAAATTCTCCAGCACATAGAGAGAGGCAAGGCATGCAACATGTTGTACCAGGAACGAAAAATGATGCAAGAGTATAGTCATTAATGCAAACTGCAGACATGCAAATCAAGATGAAAGTTTTTATGGGCCTGAGACTGCCAGACTCGGATCGAGGCATGGAGACAGTCATTTTTTGGTAATTCAACGCCACTAATTCAATGGTGTTGTTTGTTTTCTGATATGAGAAAATCTTATGCAGCTTAACTCCATAATGAGGTATACTTATGTATTTTTGCAAATTCTTTTGTTGGGTTAATAAAAAGGCCTACCCATTTGAGAGCAGGAACCAAAGTCGTAGTCCACTAGGGACAGACTCAGTTATCAATTTTTTGTGTTCAGATCTGATTCTTATGTCTCTTTATCATTGAGATTTCCTTCTTTATGGTGCATTTCAGTTTATTCTCATTTCATACAATGATTTAATAAGTCACATTGATGAAAAGATCCCAGATCACTTCTCTATCCTTGAAATTTCCCTTAAGAACATCATTTGTTTTTTTAACAATTCCAAGCTTATGACCCAACTTCTTGAAATAGTGACATTATATTTCCTCTTTGTCTTTTATTGATCTATTGCGGTTGTTTCTTGCATAGAATGCAAGTTCCAATTGGTTGTCACCTTCAGTGGTTCTCTTTATTTTGCTAGCAATGTTGCAATCATTTTGTCCATACTTTGTGAAGGTATATGAGTCAGGGTAAAGATAACACTATTTTATTTAGGCGGAGAATTGTTTAGGATAATAGTCTTGGCATCCTCCTCATCAACTACTACCTTAACTTCTACAATTTTTCCGTAATTTCAAGGAAAAAAAATTGTTCATTGTTTGTGCCCTAGATAACTTGGTTATATTTTCTTAGATCTCCTTGGATTATTTGTGTAGATCTACATGATGTATCTCTGAATATGAGAGGGAAAGGCCACTAATGGATTTTTCCTTATCATCTCTACTCTGTCATTCTATCAACTTGTTCAGATATGCAAGTTTTTGCTTTGTTCCTTTGACAATTCCCTAAAGGTTTTTATTCATAAATTATGTCTGGATATTCAATTTCCATGTAGGTAAATTGAAATGCAAGTACTTCTCTAGCTCAATATCCATGATTTCAATCATATCTAATCTTGTACCTTGCTAGAAAATAATTACAGCTAGAAATAAAATTTTTGAAACTAAACAAAATAGAACACTCACTAAAAATTACTTCTGGCCCACACTAGACCAACAAGAAACAGATGAGGTGAGTGTAACCGAAACAACAATATCAATATGAGAGGGAGGTAGTTTTTATACAGAGAGAGGCAACTATACAACGCTAAAGCCCTCAGATCTATGAGAAAATGGCCCACAAATAGAAAATTGGCCCCTCCATTGAACAAATTGACCCTTCAACTGTCATATTGACCCTTTAACAAACATATTGTTGCACAAAAAAGGATAAATCGACCCTCAAACAGATAAATCGACCCTCCAAGCAGATTAAATCAACATGTTGAAGCAGATTTGAGAGAAACTCGGTGGTTTTGGAAGAGAAATGTGATTGTATAGTGGAAAATTGGACCTTCAAGAAGCAAATCGATCATCGAGAGAGAAAATTGGCCCTTGAAATTACAACTCGGTCCTTTAATTTGATGAGTGCTTTCTAAGTGTACAAACACATGATTTGCATATGATTGGTGACAGTTTAATTCAAGCAACAACAAAACTAGGTGGCGTAAATATTTTCAATGGAGGCTCCTTCAAATCATGATAGCTTTACCCGTGGCTTAGACCCAAAAAATGTGTATGGAAACTATATGTTACAATAGAATCGTGGTTGCCACTCGTGTTGATATATGACTATGTTTTACTATGGATAAAGAAGGATTTTAATCCGTTATGATACCATATTACGAGAACCAAATAATCCCTAGGTAGCGTTACGATACCAAAAATATGATCTCCATAAAAACTGAACAATATTATTATTGTATGGTATGAAATTACAATGAGTTTCCTCACTCTTATAAAGAGCTTGAGATACCAAAACCCTAAAAGTTGAAAACCCTAATCTTTTAACCTAAAGTCACTAAGGTGACATTATTACATGGGTAAGCCTTATATCTCTAATAGGCCACTCTCTGAGTGATTGTTCTTTGGAGGAATTTAAAAATGTTAAAAATGAGAATATAAATATTTAGAGGCATGAGGATTGTATATTGAATTAATAAGCATTCATGTCTTAAGGATATTACAATCAAACTAAATCTTGAGAGTGAGTGTCCATTAAACTCCCAAGAATATTTGGTATGATCTCATTAGAAAAAACAAAAGTGAAATAGAGCTATAGGTCTTTGCTGAAGGGTGATAATTATATCAAAACACTATAAGAGATAGGAAGATAGCCTACTTCATTTATAGGCCTCTAGGAAAATGAAAATCTAGAGTGGTTTCGTTTGTCGATTATTATTTAGGCTAAGAGATCTATCATTGGAACTTATTATCATCCATACAAACATAAGTCTACATGATATTATTCATTGACACCACCATGTATTTTATTCTTTATTGATTGTTCACTTTCTCTCAAACACTATAAAAATGTGTGTTAGAGTGATTGTTAGAGTATAATCCATAATGCATAGATATGATGATAACAACAATTACATTACCTTCTCCATAGATTTCTTAAGACTCCTATTAAGGCATTAAAAACATTTATCTAAGCATAGAGGCTCAAAAGAATGTCTCTTATTGACCATGTATTTGGGATGAGATACAAGGAAAGAGAACTATGGGGCATTCTCAAAATATTTGACACAAAAAGTTTTGTAACAGTGATGTCAATGCTCATAGGAACAACAAGAATAAAGTGAGTGTGATAGAGAAAGATGCATAGAGTCAATAAATGAGGATTAATGATCAATCCCAAGAAAAGAGCTAGGATTTAATGATACATAAATCCAAATTTAGTATTTGTTATGTTGACAAGGTTTAGTTTGTGTAAGTTCATTATTCTAAACTTAACAAAGAACATACCAATTATAGATTTTCACTAATCTTAATAGACAAAATTATAATCTTAATTTCATGGTTTATTCCTATTAAGTTTTTAGTGCACTAACATAGATGCCATGAAATCAAAGAATGTGCTGAAATAATAATCAAATATTAAATACCAACACTATAACCACATTTTTTTTTTTTAAGTTAGATTTTGTATCGATTCCTTGCAAAAAGTACAAATGTATGAGAGTTTTCTAGTTACTTGGCATCGGTGCCCTATTGGGAAACCACCTTTGCTATGCGTCTTGAGTCAAAGGGAGGAGGGAACGGTGCCCATTCAGGAAACCACCATTGTCTAAAGTCCAATTCATATATAAGGTTGGCTACATGGCCACGCAGGCTCAAATGTCAGATGCATAAAGATAGGAGATCTACAGTGCCGCGCAGGGCCATAATCTTGGCATCAAAAAAAAGAGAAAAAGAGAAAAACACAGGAAGTATCAGTAACCTGGACCCTGACGTAGCTCCTCATTGAGTAATATTGTCTACAGGATCAGAGTACTCCAAGAATTGAAGAATTGCAGAAATTGAAGAAGTCTCAGGAAGCATTATCAGGTTCTATGTGATGATTGGTTGATGGTGATAATTTAATGTAAAGTTTTATTATCTCTCATATATTCTTAGGTGGAAGGAAGGGGCAAGGATGGAGAGTTCAAATCTCTCTTGATATTGGAGGAT
>JASDQU010170744.1:0-13275 GCA_032191745.1 Picea mariana | reverse complement strand
GTTTATGGTACATGTTGATGACAGGTTGGTTGGTATAGTTTGGTGCATGGTTGATGCACTTGTTTATGGTACAGGTTGATTACAGGTTGATGCATGGTTCAGGTTATTGGTACAGGTTGTTTGGTATAGGTTGATTGGTATAGGTTTACAACAGTATATCTCACAGTGATAGTGTGATAGTGGTTCCATCATTCTACTTATATGCCAGGGCGGTTGGATGGGGCAAGGATAAGTGGTTGTAGCCACCTTCCAGTTGTAGCTGAAGAACATATGATGTTGTAGCCTCCTTTTGGTTGTAACCAAAGAATATGGGAGTTAGAACTTCCTTCAGGTTGTAGCCTAAGAAACTAGGGGGTTGGAGCCTCCTTCCAGTTGCAGCTGGAAAACAAAGGAAGTTGGTGCTTCCAATGAATGTAATTCTTCTTATATATCTTGAAGAATTACATTCATTGNCTAAGAAACTAGGGGGTTGGAGCCTCCTTCCAGTTGCAGCTGGAAAACAAAGGAAGTTGGTGCTTCCAATGAATGTAATTCTTCAAGATATATAAGAAAACAAATTCCGTGGTTTTCTCTCGCTTTGGGTTTCCACATAAAACACCGGTGTTCTATGTATGTGTATTATTGTTTATTTGTTCATTGCTTATTTACTCTGCAGTTATTGGATGATAATGCTACATTGATATAACACTTGGATTATATGGTTAAAAAGGATTAAATTGCTCTATTATTTATTCACCCCCCCTCTCAGTAATCCAATAGAATCAAGACATTGAACAAATCAGGGCTAGCCATCAACATCATATGAAGTGGTTACAAGATAATCTTGAGATGATCTACCAGAGTTCACAGACCAGTAAAGGTTTGATCACTCAATGGGAAAATTTGATTGAATAACTACAAGACAAATTGGCCCTAACAAAGAACACAACAATAGATATTATTGCCTTCAAAACACAAGCATCAGAAATCAATGAGAAGTTGGAAGTTGTCCAGCAAGATCTATATCAAAAGGTAGATCCTATTCATAAATGCTATTAGGCAATAAATTTCTCTATGAAAATTATTTATGTTAAGGGAAAAGTTGCATGTGTAGCTAGGTCTAAGTTTCAAGAATTTATCATATGGAGGCAGAAAGACAATATCCCTGGTCTGGACCCTTTCACACATTTTGAACAAGTGAAAGGTGAAATGGCTCTAAAAGTCTAGGAAACAAATCTGGAGCAAAGCAAGAAAGTTGCCGGGGAGGCAAAGGAGGCATGTCTAGAGGAATTATCTTTAGTAAATAAAAAGATGATTGAATTTGAAGGAAATAATATCTCAGAGTCATTAGGACATATTACAAATCTCTAGGAAGAACAAGGAAAATATTCAGTCGGCTATCCAACAGATGAACCGGATCAATTTAATCAAAATCAATGAATTGTTGGTAAATCCAAGTTTACAGTATCAGATCACAGTCCAATAAGTGAACAAGATCTAGGAGAAGCTACCACAAGTACAAAAAAAGATGTTCTCCTTTGAATTGAATGAGAAGATTGAGCTTTCGAGATTCGTGGTAGCATTGATGGACATGTGTACCCAATTATATGAACAGATAAAAGCGAGTGTAGCTGGGAGAAAATGAAAGAACATACACAACACCCACTTTCTCCACCGATACTCTCCCTCTCCTGCCTCACCACCTATACTTCCCCTCTCTCTACATATCACTTACCCCATCTATCCCTACCACCTACAATCTCACATCCACTCATCCTACCTTCTTATTAGATACTCATTCCCACATTATCCTATTCGTGAACAATTACTCTTCACTGTAATTGTTAGCCATCCCATAACAATCCTACACTAAGCTACCTATCCAATTACCACCCCCATATCTCCAACTGCAATTCTTTATCCCAGTAAACACATTCGAAGGACAAATAGAAACATAATCAGATGGAAAATACAGTGATCCAATGATTGTGGTGGCCTTAATGGACATGTGTACCTAGTTCAAAGAACAAAGGAAAACGAGTGCATCTGCGAGCAAATGAAGGGACAAATGAAGCGCCAACACATCAAATGAAAACTCAACAATATCTGCATCCTGTTATTTCATTCAGATTGTATTCTATTTTTAGGCAGATATTGTGGGAAGTCCAACGGGTTTTAGTTGAAATAAGTTTTCTATAAATAGATAGATTTTAGATCTATTCGAGGCTGCTTCTTTCCGAATGTAAAAGAGAAAAACTCTTTGAATACCAATACAAGTGCAGATAGAGATTCTAAGTTTTGTTCAATTTTAGTTATGTGTTTCCTCTGTGTTTCCATCTCTCTGAATTTCTTTCTGTAGTTCTTGAAGAGTGAATGATTACAATTTAGTACTACATCTACTGCGATCATAATATATTATAAGTTCATTCAATAACAACTTTTCCTCTGTTATTACTATGAGTAAAACAAGACACGTGACCTGTGTGAATTACTGCATTTCTGTCTCCTTTCAAGGGTGCATCTTCTACTTTTCTTCTACTGCAAACAAGGTGAGACTTGTATGTAATTGATACCTAACTTTATTTTAACAATTTTATAAATCATTTCTACACCATTTGACATTATGATTACGACTCATATAACGAGATACAACCTCTGTACCATCTTATCATTAATTTCATTTAAAGATTATTTCTAAGAAAACTGAAGGTGAAAAAAACACTCATAAAAATACTTCATTTAAAATCTTTGATGCTTAACATTATTCTTTGAGCCTTAGAATCAATCTCAGGAACAACACTTCCGAAGGCCATAAAACCAAAACATCAAACTACAATGAAGATCATAACAGAGACCTTAGGTCTGGGATTAGGACTACAAACTCTAATTCAAACTATAATAGAGGACTTTGTCATGGATAAGAAAGCTACATCAATGCTTTAGAGCCCTTAGAGAATGGTATACAGGGGGATTCAATACATGGGAGTAGTGTAGAAAAACAACAACTACTACATGGTGGCAGAGTAATACATTTTAGTTGTAGGAGTTTATGTAACAAAAATAATTTGGGAGTGAGTTTTTCACCTAATGTTGTGCAATTAATCGAGATAATTTTGGATTCCAAAATCTCTCCTAATATTGACAACAATGCCAAAAAATTGTGTATGTTTGTAAGGAGTTCTAGTGGTTCTCTATTGTCAAAATGGGGTTTTCAATTCGTTAAGGGAAGAAATTTTGGCATTGGAGATGGTTTGTGTGAAGAGTTTGATAATATCAGAGAAGAATAAGGGACATCCACTCTTGCCAATGATAAAATAGGGACTAGAGGTACTTTTACTTGTTGCTTACTTCGTCTAAGAGGTCAAATATAAGGATTTGTGTGGTATTTTATGGTTGTTTAGCAATAGGAAACACTGTTAAAATTGTTTTAAACCCAAGCCAAGATCAAGGTTTTTGTGTCTTGCAGTTGGATATAAATCCAGTAATGCTTAAAATATTTTTGTTGGATTCTTATAACTTCTAATATAAAATCCATGTTTCAAATTACATCTATAAAGGCATATTTTATTTTTCTAATTTGAGCTACATAACTTGTCTAATGTGTTTTATGATATTGTTGTTTGAGTTATGTGATTAGGGAAATTATGGACAATAATTGAGAAACTTGTTTCAAAGTTGATTATGGAATTTATGTGAAGAAAGCATGTCATAAATTGTTCATATAGGGAAATATTTTTAGATAATAGTGAGAAAATGTGTTTGTTTTCTATTTTCCCATAAATTCAATTATTGAGAATAATAGAAGTTGTAGACCATTCTCTAAAAACATGAATTTTGATACTTCTAGGAGAAATATTTACAATGTGACCAACATGCCTAAAAATACACTACATATAATTACTCTTTCCTAAAAAATAAACTAACTTAACAAAGTTACCAACTTAATGAGAACCGTGACCTCAAAACGAGAACTTTAGCCCAAAAATGTCACATTTTTGCGTAAAAAATATCAAAATCAACCCCCAAATTAGAAAGTGGTGCTACTGGTAGCACTGTTTTTTCAGGAGGTGGTTAAAATTGCAACTTGTTTGAAATCACACCATTGACATTGCGAACAAAACCCTGAAATTGACCCTTGAATCGAGAAGTGATGCTACCACTAACACCATTTTTTTTGAGTTAAAACTATGACCTAATTGAAACTGTGGCCTTGACTACTAGCACCATCGTAAATAAAACACTGAAAATGGACTCCTAAATCTAAAAGTATTATTACTTGATAATTTATTTATTAATTATTTTTATTTAATTTTTAATAATTTTTATTAGAAAAATAATTAAATCAAGAAAAAAACACCCCTAAACAAATTCCTTTTTTTTAAAGGAAAAAAAATATTTGAAAAATAAAGAAAAAAAAAATTTTTTTTGTTAAAAAAAATGCAAATCACAATTTTTAATAAAAAAATTAAAAAAATGAATAAAAAAAAGTAAAATATAATGTTTTTTTGGAAAAAAAATAAAAATTACGCTTAAAGCACTAAATTTAAAACACCAAAATGGGAAAAAAACCATGAAAAGTCAATTTTTTTATAAAAAAAAAAATCTAAAAATTAAAATTAAAATAGACAAATAAATTAAATTTATTTATTTTAACTAAAACACAATTTTTAAATATTAAATGCAAACATCGTTTGTAATTCTAGAAATAAATTGTGTAAGGAGTTTTTGAAACGTTCAATGTTTTGAATGGATACTCCAACTATCATCAGGGACCGTTGAAACAATAAGTATAGAAATAGTGCTGAGGTAGGGGACCAAATTAAAATGTTCAAATTTAATATTTAATATTTAATATTTTAATAGAGTGGACCCTATGCTTGGCACAAGAGTTTACCAAATTCCTTGCTCTTGTGGGAAATCATACATAGGAGAAACTGGAAGAACCTTTAAAGTGAGACTTAAATAACATATATCTGATACTACCCATAACCGAATTTCAAAATCAGTTATCTCTGAACACTCTGCTAAATCAAAGAACCTTATTTGCTTTGACCAAACTAAAATCTTAGCCCCC
The DNA here is from genome assembly GCA_032191745.1 of Picea mariana. Classification (NCBI taxonomy): domain Eukaryota; kingdom Viridiplantae; phylum Streptophyta; class Pinopsida; order Pinales; family Pinaceae; genus Picea; species Picea mariana. Next base: position 8,222 of record JASDQU010170744.1, on the reverse strand, counting down.
GCCCTTGATTACTCCTGTTGTCTCATTTGGGAAACCATCAAAATTGAGAAACATCCTAATAACTTCAATCACAAAGATGACTACAAACTCCTTAACAAACTCTTAGTTTCTATCTGGTCCTTCTTTTACATTTCCCCCCTAATCTTTGTCTTCCGCGTTTCTTTGTCTCCTCACCTTTCCCTCCCTCACCTCTTTTCTTAACTGCCTTGTTTTTCACCTTTCTCTCTTGAATTTTTTCTAATATTATCTCCCTTTCAGATTTATCTTTCTCTTTTTAATTTATTATAAATCTTCTTAATTTATTTCGATCTTTCTCCTTTCACTATTCTAATATCATCTCTCTCCTTAATATTCTTCACAAAATAATACTATATTACCATCCCCTATCTCTACAACTCCATCCTTATTTTATTACAGTATTATTTCAATTTTATTTTATATTTCATCTTATCTCAATTTAATTTAATACTTTATATTAATTTCATAGACTATTATTCCACTCCAATTTAATCCTTTATTTCTTAATACTTTATCATTAATTTAAGACTTTTTAGTTTAATACTTCATCACTTTAATACTTTATCCTTTTATCATTTAATATAAAAATCTTTGATAATATTACTAATTACTCTTTCTCAAACTTACTACTTTATTATTTTCTTCTATTACACACAACCTCATTCCCCTCCTTTATCTTTTCTTAAATTAATACTTGTTTTAATACTTTATCATTATTTTATTAATTACTCTTTTTATAATTGAATATATTACTTATTTCATCTTTATTTTACTCTTTCTCAATCTTACTACTTTATTATTTTCTTCTATTACACACAACCTCATTCCCCCTCCTTTTATCTTTTCTTAAATTAATACTTGTTTTAATACTTTATCATTATTTTATTAATTACTCTTTTTATAATTGAATATATTACTTATTCCATCTTTATTGTTTACCTAAATTCTCAACAACCTCATTATTTTTATTTCTTGGATTACCTAATAGCAACCACCAACTTCAAATATTTTACTTTTTCTTCTTTATTGTTTACCTAAATTCTCAATAACCTCATTATTTTTACTTCTTGGATTACCTAATAGCAACGACTAACTTCAATCCATTAACAATAAAATTCTTCTCTCTTATATTAACAAACTCCAACACTCTTTGGAAACCTACCAACTTTTTGTATCCCTGATGATGGGTGGAGTGTCCACTCGAAATGTTGGACGTTTCAAAACTCCACACACATTTTTGATCCAGAAGTTTCTCTAGCACTGTGACTAACTGTGAAAACTTGGATACTTTTTATTTATTTATTTAAAAAACAAGAATTTGTTTAGTTTTTTGTTTTTTTTGATTTAATTATTTTTCTAATGTAAATTATTAAAAAAAATAAAATTGGTTAATAAATAAATAAATTATCAAGTAATAACGCTTTTAGATTTAGTAGTCAATTTTCAGTGTTTTATTTGTGGTCGTGCCAGTGGTTAAGGCCACATTTTCAATTAGGTCATAATTTTAACTCCAAAAAACAAAGTGGTGCTTCTAGTAGCATTGCTTCTTCATTCAAGGATCAATTTCAAGGTTCTATTCACAATGTCAATCGTTTGATTTCAAACAAGTTGTAATTTTAACCACCTCCCAAAAAAATGGTGCCACTTGTAGCACCACTTTTTGAAATAGAGGTAAAAATAACCACTCTAAAAACAATAACTATAGAAAGTTTTGGTTAAGTTGGTAACTTTGTTACTTGTCAGCATCACTACCCAAGAATTTGGTAGATTGGTCAACTTCTCAATAAGAATTATGCCTTATCAAAGTATGTATAACATAACCATGTTCAAAAGTAGTCTAGGTGAACAATGACCTTTGGAGAGATAGAATTCACAAACTTTAATGTCCATAACAATTATTTTACAGATCATGAGAGAGCTATAAGAAAAAACATAACTCTCCAAACACAAGAATTTTAAACCTCTTGTTGGACAAAAGGGCATCCGTGTATGGTATAAGGGTGAAAAACCTTTGATTTCCAATGCTTGTCAAGATCCATGCTTTCTAAATACATATTCAGAAAAGGGTTAATTGTATGAAGTTTACTTACAAATTAAAATTGTCACTTTGACAAGTTTTTCTCCATGTTCATTTCAAATTTATTTTGTAGGAATGATACTCCAATTACCATAGACTGAGGAAGACCCCCATGAAGAGGACTTTGATTTTGGAAAAAAGGGTATTATGATGGCAAACACAAGATCAAGGGACAAAGATGGTCAAAGGCTCTCCAAGTTCACCTTTCACCATGGTTATTAGGGAAAGTTGATGGAGAAAAAAATGAATCACCACCATCAATTGTTATGATCAACCCAATACTCAATATGTTTTAGCACAAACTTGTGCAAAATATAAACACCTACTCTAGTGTCATTGGAATTATCTAGGCTTCGACCTCTTATAGGCATGATTTCTTGTAGAAAGATTTCTTATCAATATTTTTTTATCCTAATGTAGGGTTGGTTGAATAACATTTCTGTTCTCTTGTGTGTTTATTTTGCATGCCCTAATTCTTTTTGTCTACACAAGTAGATAAACAAAAATAAGGACACAACATTTACATAGTGACAAATGGATTTTCAAGAACTATATTTTTTCATTTGATTTATTGAAAACATATAGAATTATAGAGAATATGTTGCATTTCAAGGCCAATTTATCCCCTAAAACACCTTATGTTACTCAATAGCAGGCATAATACATTAATTAAACAAGCTAAGTTGATCTTTGGACTCTTTCAAAGTCTTGTGCCTAATATGAAATGCATTCATTCCATCCCAAAGTACCCATCACTCTCTTGTCATACGCACTTGTATGCTACGAGAATTGTTGCTTAGTCACAATATAGATACAATATGGAAAATCATATGGATTTCCAAGCAATGCCCAGATAAAAGAGTAGGAAGTTTACTACCATATTTCAAGAATTGGTTTTATGTCAGCCAACATTGCCTTACAAGTTATTAAACAAAATTTTAGATGAGTGTCTCTATTGAACATCAAAGTCCTTGCCTACAAGCATTCCTAGTTTTTAATAGAACATTAGTAAACACTGATTTATTTAGCTCTTATTTTCTTAATTCCAATTATAAATTTTCTCACATTACTTTGGATATACAGTTGACATTTTGACATGCCTTAGATTATTGAAGATTCTATAATAATTCTTGGGATGGCCATGTTTAGTGTAGTGAGTTATTTTTAGGCCACAACTTAATCTCTCTTCCTCTCTTGTTTTTTTAATGTGAAAGATAAACTTTTTGTCTATTTTTGAAAGCCTTAATACTTTTATTAGTTAATATTTGCTAATTGATATGTTCTAACATTTTCCTCCCAAAAATGCAAATCTTAACTCACATAAAGTTGTTTTTTTATAATATTGCAAAGGATAAACTAATGATCAAATTTCATGTGACAGGAGACTCTAAACTTGAAATAGATTCAGCAAATGGAAAATCCAAATTGTAAAATTTATTCCTTGTTTCATTATTGTAGAGAATCAAAGAGGCAAGATCCCATTTCTCACCTCTTTCTTTCTAACATGTTTTTGAGGAAAGGTTGGCCATCTATCTAAATAAGCATTAAGGATTAAATAAGGTATGATGGAGGTGTCAAATGTCATAGATGGAAATTGCGAAGCTACTTCTTCTCTCTTGACATACTTATGATATTGTGTTCAAAAAATGTCATGTAGGTGAGTTGGTGTTATATGATGAAGTGGTAAAAATATTATTTGTATGAAGGAGTATGAAAAGACTTAAACTCTAGTAATGAAGATTCATACGCTAGAGTAGTTATGCTAATCATTTTTCTGTTTTTAGAGTGCTAGAAATAACACAACACATGTATGTTTGGTTTCATCTCAAAATATAAATATATATTTTTTTATTGGAAAAAACATGTCCTTCGGATAGAGTTGTTTTTGTTGAATTTTTAAATTGAAATAATATTTATCTACTTATTTATTAAACTATCCATTCCATGTACCTTCAATTACCACAAGTTAATAATTTAAAACCTAACATCAAGGAAAGAACATAATAAAAACATGCCCCGATAACAAACTAGTTCAAATAATTATGGTCCTTGAACAAACTAGATGATCAAGATGCACTAGTTAAAAATACACATAGTTACACTTACTCATTTTGAAATTTTGTTGAGGTATATTAATAATTTAATAAGCAATGTATAAAATGTATGAATGATACGTAGGCTTTAATTTAAAAAGGTTTTCCTAATAAGACCATGTCATCCAATGATCTTGGCTTCTTTTTTTAGTTCTCTATTTACTTTATTCTTTCTTGATAGTTTTGATAACTTATTTCATTTAATTTATTAAATTTTCTCTACCCTCTCTCTTAACAAAATTTTTCTTCCAACAAATGTGTCATTTATTTTTAACCTTTTTGTAGACTACGTCTCCAACTTCTACTCCCATGACCTCTTGTTCGAGTTTGACTCGTATATGGAGCGTCCAAGAGTAATATTCATGTTCAAGTCCATGAACTTCTACAATAATATAAACCATATCTAAATGATATGACAACTCCATACTTCACATTTTAGACTTACTTTCACTGTGTATGCAAATTTTAGTGGATGCATTGATTTCTCCACTACTTTAATTAATGCCAACATAGGCGTGGACTTAGATACTTTGAAACACTATCTTGTTTGGTATTAGATAATGTTATTCTCATAACCTTTTTTTGTAGGGACTCCTTAGCTTGCAATAACTATCAATATCTTCTCCAAGCTAGGGCATTTCACCTTCACAGTCTTGTGTACGCAAGCTCATAACAAATCAACACAAATCTTCTATAGCCTTTGAATCTACTTTATTTTTGGACAAGGATAAGGTGTATCACATTCACTATCTTATGCATGCAAGCTTACCATAGCTCAACATAAATATTCTAAAACCTTTGGATTTAATTTTTTGGAAAAGGCTAGGGAATATTGCTTTCAGGATGTTGTGCAAGAAGGCTCACCCTTTTATTTTATTTTATTGTTTATTTATCTGTTCGTTTTAATTTTTAATTATTAATTTTTTATTTATTCTCTTTTATTTTTATGATCACTTATTATATTATTATTATTATTTTAAAGGGTATCAAATACCCTTGACAACCAATTTCAACAAGTCAATAGTCCCTCCCACCCACTTCGAAAGTCTTCATTAACACAACAATTCATTCTAACATCTTGAATCCCATCAAGGGTTATACCAACTCATATATTTACAACTCTACTAGTTCTCGTTTGCAACATTTCATGGTAGCATTCCTCTTGGGTTAGTACCATCATACTTTTCTTTTTTTTCTACCATTTGTTTTCAGATATTGGAGCCTTTCTGCTTGTTCACTTTTATCTTTCATTTTAATTTTTATCTCACTACCTTTGTATTATCCTCACCATCCATTTTGACTTCTATTTGGGTTAGCCACCCTTCTTACATTTCCCCCCTCCATTGTGCATCTCATTCCTTGTTGAGGCTCTGTTTCATGGATATTTTTAACACCTTAAAATACTTTGAACACATTTTGGCTATGCTCCACTAAATGCAACATTCCAACAACAAATCATTCATAGCTATGAAATATTTGAGCCAAATCAACATCAATTTGTATGGGAATTCATACAACTACTACAAACCATATTTGGCCCCTTATCTAGGATTGTATGCACCAAAAACATGTGATTATGATTTGTTTGCAACACTTGATGAGAGATTTAACTAATACAAAACCTCCACCACCTCCTCCTTTTTACATCTTTGATCTAGCTCCAGTGTCTCCCACCTTTAAGTGTTTTACTGCTCCTCCAGTCCCCTTTCCTTACATGCGAGCATATATGTTTCCTCATATATCAAATACACACTTTCTTTCATCTTTGCGATTTCCCATTACCCATCAACCACTAACCTTTGATACACTACGTCTGCAACTCTTGTTGCTCTTGGATGTTGATATTTACCACCTTTCCCACAATGCTCTTCTTATCCTACGACAATTGTCGCTTTAGTAGTTGAACAAGGTGATTGATCCGAATTATTTTGAGAATGAAATGAAATACAAATACATTAAAAAAAACACAGAGATAGAGTGAAACTTGAATTCTATTAATACATGGAAAATGATGAAACTGTAAAAATGTAGAAAGAAAGAAGCTTGCTCGAATAATGGTAGATTATCTCTGAGAAGAGATGTGACGACTATTCTCATTTGCAAGAAGATGATTACAATGAGTCTCCAAAGGAATTTTTAACATAAATAAAAAATTAGAAAACCCTAAACATCCAAAACCGTAACCCAGAAGAGGAAATGCCAAAAGGTTTGTGGGCCTCGATGGGGGTAGTTAATACACCAAATTCTTGAGGTCGTAAATTTTGCATACGATCTCTATTTGGGGAGTTTTATACCTCGTCAAAAATGTCCAACCGAGGAGTAAAAATTCCATAGGGGGAGTCATAATATGCCATTTTAATATCTTGGCCCCTCAAAAATCCCAAAAAATTTCGTTTAGGGCCTCAAAACGACCCTAGAATTTTTGGACCCCCAAAATTGTAAAAACACTTTCAAGGGAGACAATTGTATTTCGAACTAGTCGAGTAGGTGGGTGGCCATCAATATCCACCTCAATAATTCCCCCCCCTTTAGGAAGCAATGGTCTCCATTGCATTAAGTTCCCGTGGGAGATGGGGAAGCTTTTACTGAATCTGAACCTTGGTGAGCCGCTTCCCTTGTTGAAGAAGTTGTATTGATGGTAGTTGGAATTCACTAGTTGAAGGATGTCACGAACCTATTGCTGGAGGGGTTGGATCTATTCAACCAATATAGTTAATTGGGAGGACTCTATCGGTGAAGATGCAACATAAATATCTATATTAGTGGGGGCTAATGGTTGGAACCCCAAGTACTCCTCAAAAGGGCTATGACCAATAGAGCTATGAAGAGCTCTATTATAGCTTGGCTTGTCTGTGAAGTGTGGACGTACCCATGTATATGAAACATGAATATATTTGTTCTCTTCTACAATTTTTTTAACTTGCTTCTGTTGGACAGAAAGGCCCTAGGCCTTGAATGCTATAGTGGTTACAATGTCCTTCTAATCACGTTTTGACCAAATTGTGAAGAGGCTAAACTTTGTAGTATGAGAGATTACTTTGTGGAATTGTTTTGTCGGGACAATAGTCAGAAATACCTCTGGTACCTTATATATTTGACCCCTAAGAGTAACAATGACACTACATGGTCGAGACTCATTAATAATATGATGCTTCCACATACATGACTGTCTTGAAAAAACATCACAGACTTCCAATGAGGCAAAATCACACAACACCTCATCCTTGAAGGGCTTGATGCCACAGGACATGCGACATTGCTGGCTTACGTGGGGATCTCGTCCCTTGCGAAGCCACCCGATGTTGTATGGCCGTGGGTGTGGTGTTTTTGACAAATCCAACTGCTTGACGAACTCTACTGGTATGAGGTTCTTTTGGATTTTTCTATCAACAATGAATTGCAGTGGGCCACCCTTCACCCACATCTGTGAATGGAAGAGGTTCTCCCCCTCCTCATGATCCTTTGGTTCTTCTAGTTGAATTGTTATGGTCGTGATGGTAGTAGTGGGTTCTGCATCAATGATTTATCTCCTTTTATTATTTTCTGAATTAGAGTCCGAGTCAGGGCTCGACTCTTTTTCTTGGAGCTCGACCACCAATGAGTAGGTTCTATACCATCATCTAATGATTTGGAAACTTCCTTCATAAGGAAATGAGGTGGGAAAAAAGACCATCTATATTACCTAACCAAATTCAGAGCCTTGAGAAAGAAAACGTTTGAATCAGTCTTGAAATTTATTCAAAGATTTAACAAAATTTATCAAAAAGATCCATGTTGGAGTTAAACCTTCTCAACCAACTGCAAAAATCACTTTTGCAGGAGCTTTTGATTCTGATTTTTCTCTACTTTTGAGAGAAAGTGTTGGAAAATGTTTAACAAGTAGCATATGCTTGTCATTGATGGCAAGTACAACAATGAAGATGGCATGGGTGCAGGAAGAATGTACAAAGGATTGTTGGCATGTTTTACAGGCAGCATAGACTTGTCATTGATGGCAAGTACAGTAGTGGAGATGGTAGGATAAGAAGGATAAA
>JASDQU010170743.1:0-21014 GCA_032191745.1 Picea mariana | reverse complement strand
ATAGTACACTCATCACTTCACTTTATTATTTACCTTCTAAAATCTCTTAAACCACTTTGACTACTTTGACCTTATGGGGCTTCTAAATGACATATGAGGGTCCTCCAACTTTGTAAGGCCATACTTGTCAAACCATGAGGAGTTATGTGACATTCCACATACCGCCAGAAATAGAATGACATGTACTATCCATATAGAATATTATTACCCGAAAATATATCAAAACTCATACCATTATCCATCAAACAAACTTGGGTCCATTACCCAAACCTGGGTTCTCCAACTTCTTATGGTCATAACTCTCTAACCGTGAGGAGTTATGTGATGTTCCACATACCACCGGAAATGGCATGACAAGAACTATCCATATAGGATAGTTTCACTGACAAATTCATTGACCTTCATCTCATTATGTCACAAATAATCATTGATCTCTAACCATACTTCTAAGATAAGTCAATCCGCAAAGCATCTTCCCGTGAAGGCTTTCACCATTAGGGGACCACTTTGGAGTTCATCCTTTGTGCTATTGGGATTTCTTCAAGGGTTTACATCAATTAAAACCAACCTTAATCAACAATATCCCCCTTTGGCATTGATGGAAAAACTCTGATGCAAAACTGAAATTATGCCATGCAATACTAAAATCATATCACTCATGCTCCCCCTGGAAACATGCCTTTGTCATCTGCATCTATGTGACTATTTCTCCCCCTAGAACCATGCCTTTGTCCTCTGCATCTGATGAATCTCTCCCCCTTTGTCATCAATGACAAAGGTATATTTCCATCCAAGGTTGCTCCCCCTGACTGAATTGTCCTCTTTACGGTGCTTCCGCGTGTACATATAAGACATATAAGATAAGAATTCATTTTGGAGTAGAAATAACTCTATGTCGTTGGTGAAGATACTCAAAGGATTCTCGTGGAAGTGGTTTTGTAAATATCTCTGCCACTTTTTCTTTTGTGCCCACATACTCAACTCTAATGTTCTTTTCTGCAACCTGCTCCCATAGAAAGTGATGCTTGATTGGAATGTGCTTCATCTTGGAGTGCATCACACCGGGTTCTTTGAGATACTGATGGCACTTGTATTATCACAATATATTGGAATGGGCTCATCATGCTAAACTTGTATATCTGTCAGAGTCTTTTTCATCCAAAGAACATGTTTACAACATGATGTTGTTGCAATATACTCTGCCTTGGCCGTAGATTAAGATACTAATGATTGTTTCTTGCTTAGCCATGATACTAAACACTCACCCAAGTAGAACGTTGCTCCATTGGTGCTTCATTGGTCATCAATACAACTTTCCCAATCTGCATATGTGTAGGCAATAAGTGATATATCCTTTCCTTTTGGATACCATAATCCAAACTCTTATGTTCCTTTGAGATATATGAAAATCCTCTTCACTGCTCATACATGTGATTCCTTTGGTACTTCCTTAAATTGTGCCTGTCCAACTTCCTGCATTACATCTGGTCTAGATGTTGTCACAAATAGTGGGTTTCCAATCATTGACTTGTATTTCCTGCGATATGTAGACTTTAAATCATCATCTTTTCTTAACTTGCAACTGGTTTGCATGGGAGTGATAATTGGTTTGTAATATTCCATTCCGAATCTCTTTATCATTTCTCTAATATACTTGGTTTGAGAAATAAAAATTTCTTGGTTGCTTTGACGTATATGAAGTCCCAGAAAGAAGGATAGTTCTCCAAGTAATGACATTTCAAATTCATTCTGCATATCCTTTGCAAATATCTGGCTTAACCTTTCATCATCACTACCAAAAATAATATCATCAACATAAACTTTGATTAACGAAATATTACCTTGACTTACCTTGATTTAGAGGTTGTTGTCTTCACTTCCTTTTCTGAATCCTGCCTGTTGTAGATACTTATCCATTCTGGAGTACCATGCTCTAGGAGCCTGTTTTAGACCATACAAGGCCTTCTTTAATTTACACACATAATTTTTGTTTTATGACAATTGATATCCTTCTGGTTGTTAAATATAGACTTCTTCTTCATGTTCCCCATTCAAAAAAGTGGATTTTACATCCATCTGATACACTTTTTCATTTTCCTCTTCTACTTCGTTTTCATATTCTACTTCTTCTTCGAAAGGTTGTTCCATTGATTTATTTTCTTCTTCCTTTGACTCTGGTCTACCTGTTTCATTAATTGTTACGTTGATGATTTCCACAACTTTGTTCAATCTCAGATTGTAACACTTGTATGATTTCCTTGTAATTGAGTAACCAACAAGTAATCCTTTGTCGACACGAGAGTCAAACTTTCCCATTATGCCATCTTCTCTTTTGATGTAGCATTTGCTTCCAAAAACTCTGAAGTGCTTCACATTTGCTGGTGTTTGTTTCCATAGCTCGTAGGGAGTTTTTTCAGTGTTGTTTCTGAGCATTACTATGTTTTGAATGTGAATTGTTGTATACACTACCTGTGTCCAAAATATATCTGTCAATTTGGAATCCATTAGCATTGTTTGAGCCATTTCCTGTATTGTCTTGTTCCTTCTTTCAATAACTCCATTTTGTTGAGGTGTCCTAGCAATGGATAATTGCTTTTTATTCCATGACTGTTGCAGTAGTCCATAAATTCCTTTGAAGTGAACTGTCCTCCATTATCATATCTCAAGCATTTTATTTTTGAATCCATTTCATTTTCAACCATTTCCTTGTAGATCTTAAAGTTTTCAAAATCTTCTGACTTATTCTTGAGAAAGAAAACTGCAGTCATTCTTGTATAATCATCAAATAATAACGTAAATTACTTCTCACCTTTCAAACCCTTTGTTGTAGTTGGTCCAACTAGATCAGTGTGCACAATTTCCAATGGTCTTGTTGAATATTCCTTTGGTTTGAACCTGGTCTTTGTTTTCTTTCCTTGTTGACAATTCTTGCATAAAGTGTTGGCTGGTTTTGTGATCTGGGGCATTTATTTGTCTACTTCTCTTTTGCTGACTTTGAAAAGGTTATCAAATTTTATGTGACCCATTCTTCTGTTCCATATCTAACTTTCATCTTTCTTTCCTAGACAAGACTTTTCATTTCCAATTTCACTTAACACATATATGTTGCTTGAAGTTCTTGTAGCTGTAGAAATCAATTCTCTTGAACCTTCTTTTCTTATCTTGCACTTTTGTGAGTCGAAAGTAACTTTATGAACTTGGTCACACATTTTAATCACACTTAGAAGATTATGTTTCATAGCTTCTACTAGTAGAACATTTTCTACCTTTGTATTCTTGTTCCCAATTCTGACTACTCCTTTTCCAATGATTTTAGTTGAATCATCATTTCCAAAGGAGATTGAACCATCTCTTTCCTTTCTTAATGTAAGAAACTCGTGTTGATACTGAGAGGGGGGTGAATCAATATCAAGTACAATTTTAAAACTTTTTCAACTTATACTTAAACCATTCAATTATATCCAATGATAAATGAACAATAGTATAAGAGCTACACCAATACACCATGCACAATATATGAGAAATAATCAATAGTTATTGTTCAAGGGAAGTAATGACTTCCAAAGGTAGCTACAACTTCCAAATATAAAGGTAGGGATAAACCTCCAAGAGGAAGATACAATCCTCCAATATCAAGAGAGGTTGACCTCTCCATCCTTTCCCCTTCCTTCCACCCAATAATATATGATAAATAATGAAACTTTACATTAAATCATCACAACCATCACATAGAACCTGATAATGCTTCCTGAGACTTCTTCAACTTATGCAATTCTTCAATTCTTGGAAAAATCTGATTCTATAGAAAATATTACTCAATGTATTCTCTGAAAATTCTCCAAGTTTCACTCCTTGAATCCTCCCCAAAAATATGTTATAAAGAGAATGGTAGACCTTGATTCAATTCTGGTTTATTCAGGAGAGATAAATTGTACATAATGACCCTTGCTCAATATTTAACATTAGATTCTAAAACTAGCACACACAAAAATACACTCCGTACTATTTCCAATGAAATTGGTCTCAATTCATTTGGATTATCTATGAAGAAGTTATGACTGTTTTACCCAGAACACATGTTTATTGACTAGCTTCAGGACTAGTCAAAAACCTTATCTTCCACAGAGTGTATCTCCAAAGTTATAGCGCATAAGAGATGAATTTTTTACCAAAGTAACCTTGATATGTCTTCTCAATACCATATCAATTTCACCATCTGAATCGTTCTATAAATAAAGTTATAGTGAAAATGGTAAGATGGTCTGTAAATAACATGCCTTAGAACACATCACCAAAAGACTTCATCCTCCCTTGAAATTTGAATTTATTTACTTATGATTTTCTCTTAAATTTGAATTATATATAAAATGAATGTATAATTATATGTGTTGATACCATTTATGTCACTTTATTTTAACATTAGGGCCGACCTGACACTTTCTTATTTTGTAATTCTTTTCTTTAATTGTCTTCAGGGCCAACCTGTATTTCCTTCTTAAATTCACTTTGTCATTTTCAAAAATTCATTTCTCCTCAACCATGAAGATCCACATGATGTGCCACATACCATTGGAAACAAAATGATGTATACTATCCATCCATGGGTGATGTATCTACATGTGCATTGTCCTGCATGTCCAAATACCTTCATAAATCTTGCGGTCCAAAGCCAATGACTATGGTTGACATCAACGAAAACAACAAATCTTCCAACAATCTCACCCTTTGTCATTGATGGCAACAATCATGCTCCCCCTATCATCATGATCCCAATTTCTCTCCCCCTTTTACAATAATGGAAAAGGGTAGGGCTTCTTCCCTTGAGTTTAATGGAAAAAGGTAACTCTCTTCTTTGGGGTTTCTCCCCCTAAACATGTGGCACTCAATAATACTTCATCCTTATTTTTGGTCTTTGGTACTTTTTCTTCCTTGGAATCATTTTGTGTGGCTTCTGTCTTCTCTCTCTTCTTCATGTGTAGGATGTATATGTTGTTTGGTCTTCTTGTTGCTATTGCAACCAATCTTCCTGAGTTATTTTCTCTGATTTTACATTTTCGGGAGTCAAACGTAAGAGTGTATCCTTGATCACATATTTTGTTGACACTGAGGATATTATGCTTCAGATGTTCCACCAATAGGACTTTGCTTGATTTTACATTTTCACTTCCAAGTTTTACAGTTCCTTTTCCAAGTATTTTGGTAGATGAGTCATCTCCAAATGCAAAATTTCCACCCTTTTTCTCCAAGATGACAAATTTTCTTTGATCTCTGGTCATATGAGATGAACACCCACTGCCTATGAACCATTCATCTTCTTCTTTGCATTCTTTAGTGACCAACGTTATTTGACAGTTTTCATTTTTTGGAATTTATTTCCTTTTCCATGTTGTAGTTGGTATACAGAGATTTGGCATACGATTATCTTCCTTCATCTCTCTACAATCTCGTGCTTTGTGACCAAGATTATTGCACTTGTAACATACAATATTTTGATCCATTAATGGGTCAAATGGATTATAATTTTTGTTGACAAGTCTACAAACATTTCCATATCTACTATTTTCACCATTCATGTATCTTGCATAATTATGCCTTTCATTGATTCTACAATTGATTGCCTTGTGTCCAAAATTTCCACAAGTATAACAATGTCCAAGAAAGAAATTTTGATACCTAGGAGTAAGTGATCTTCTTTGTGGTGTGGTCCATCTGGGTTCACGATCTATTCTTCTGTAGCTTCCTTCATAATGATTTCTTTCATACATGATGGGAGAGGATCTTTTTGATGTCTCATTCCTTCTAAATTCTAGTCTTCTTTCTTGTTGTTCAACTTGTTCTGGAGTGTTGGTTTCATCATTTTCATATTCCTTCTCTTGTTTTGTTGTCTTCAAACTGTCATTGTATCCTAGTCCTGTCTTTTCATTTGGATATCTTTGACTACTAAGGATTTCATCTAATTTTTCAGTTCTTTTTTTGAACTTCTTCAAATTTTCTATTGTCAATAGTAGCTCCCCTTTTGTGTGATCCAATTCTTCTTTCAATTTCTCATAATCTTCTAATTGTTCCTTTAGGCTATCAATGGTCTTTTCAAGATTGTAATTCTCTTCTTCACAACTACTCAATTCACCTCTTAGTATTATTTTTTTGTTTCTAAGCTTTCTATTTTCAGTTTCAACATACTTCAACGTTTCAAGATTCTCATCTTCTTGTTCACTCTCTGTATTGTCTTTGTATCCCCAAAAGGAATCAAGGTTGGTTTTTTCATATGAATCTTCTTCATAAATGATTTCTTCTTCTTTAGAATTCCTTGTCTTTTGTCTTCTTTATGGATTTAAAGGTTGCTTCATTGTTTGGCTGGTCACTTTCTGTACATGTTCTCATTTCATTTGATATAAGAGACCCATGTAATTCGTCCATCGTCATTTTGTTCAAGTCCCTAGTTTCTTCAATGGAAGAGACCTTAGCATCATACTTCAAGAGAAGTGATCTCAACACTTTTTGTACAATAAAGGATTCATTGAGCTCTTCACTTAATCCTCTGATAGCATTAACAACTTCATCAACTCTAAGAAAATAGGTTGCAATATCTTCATTTTCATTCATCTTCAAATTTTCAAATTCTTCTCTATGTCGTTGAAGCTTGACCTGCTTAAGTTTTGGATCACCTTCTTAGGTACTCTTGATTTTGTCCCATATCTCTTTAGCAATGCCGCAACCCATCACTTTGCTAGCAATGGTTGGTTCCAATGCTCCTAGAATAACATGTATGGATTTTGAATTACAACTCATAAGCTTCTTCTCATTTGGATCGGTTGGAGCATTATTTGGGGTTACATATCCATTTACAACGGAGTACCAAATGGCTACTCCCAACGTTGTTAGGTAAGTTTTCACTCTATCACTCCAGTATGCATAATTTCTTCCATCAAATATTTGAAACCCATTTGAAATGTGCTCATGGCCATCCATCTCTGCTCAGGATTTTCCTTCGAGTGGTTAAATTGTTCTCAAGGCAACCTGCTTTGATACCAATTGTTGATACTAAGAGGGGGTGAATCAATATCAAGTACAATTTTTTTTTTCAACTTATACTTAAAACATTCAATTATATCCAATGAGAAATGAACAATAGTATAATAGTTACACCAACACACCACAATAAAACATGCACAATATATGAGAAATAATCAATAGTTATTGTTCAAGGGAAGTAATGACTTCCAAAGGTACCTACAATTTTCAAATATAAAGGGAGGGATAAACCTCCAAGAGGAAGATACAATCATCCAATATCAAGAGAGGATTCACCTATCCATCCTTGCCCATTCCTTCCACCCAAGAATATATGAGAAATAATAAAACTTTACATTAAATCATCACAACCATCAAATAGAACCTGATAATGCTTCCCAAGACTTCTTCAACTTCTGCAATTCTTCAATTCTTTGAATACTTAGATCCTATAGAAAATATTACTCAATGTATTCTCTAAAACTTGTCCAATTGACACTCCTTGAATCCTTCCCCAAAACAAGTTATAGAGAGAATTCTAGACCTTGATTCAATTCTGGTTTATTCAGGAGAGCAAACTTGTACAGAATGCCCCGTGCTCAATATTTAACATCAGATTATAAAAATCACACACAAGAAACTAAAGTCCTTCCTATTTCCAATTAAATTGGTATCACTTTATTTGGATTATCTATGAATAATTTATGATTTTTTTACACGGAATACCTGTTTATTGACTAGCTTCAGGACTAGTCAAAAGCCCTATCTTCCACAGAGTGTATCTCCAAAATTGTAGTGCATCATGAGATAATTTTTTTACCAAAGTTACCTTGATATGTCTTCTCAATACCATATCAATTTCACCATCTAAATCATTCTAGAAAAAAAATTATATCAAAAATGGTAAGATGACCTGTAAATAACATACCTTAGAACACATCACCAAAAGACTTCATCCTCCCTTGAAATTCAGTCTTCTTTACTTATGATTTCCTATGAAATTTGAATTATATATAAAATGAATGTATAATGATATGTATTTATACCATTTATGTCACTTTATTTTAACCTTAGGGATGACCTAACACTTTCTTATTTTGTAATTCTTTTCTTTAATTGTCTTCAGGGTCGACCTGCATTTCCTTCTTCAATTCACTTTGTCATCTTCAAAAATTCATTTATCCTCAACCATGAGGATCGATATGATGTGCCACATACCACCAGAAACAAAATGATGTATATTATCCATCCATGGGTGTTGTATCTGCATGTGCATTGTCCTTCATGTCCAAATACCTTCATCAATCTTGCGGTCCAAAACCAATGACTAGGGTTGACATCAATGACAATAACCAATCTTCCAACAACCTGTCTCTGTCACCTATCATGTGTTTTAAACAACCACTGTCAACATACTTGTTATCACTGAAATTTCATCCGCGCATGGTTACAAGAACTCAGCAATGTCAAACAGTAATGAAGTCATTCATGGCCCTGAATTAATCTCACATCATTCAAAAAGGGCAAAAAACTATACAAAGTAGTGAAAAATTGAAGAGCAATTTACAGAAGTTGGGCGCGCGTGCACATGCGCAGAACAAGAACATAGAATGCACGCATACGCGCACGATGCATGGTTGTTAGCAAAAAAAGTCATGCACCTTCTAAACGATGCATTTATGAATATGGTCGACCTCCCAACCATTTATGGTTCATCTCCCAAGCTGATTTGACCTCCAAATCCGGGATGGATCTGAATGGTGGGCTCGTCAAAGACCTAATAATGCCCCAAATGGCCTCTTTTCACACTACAAAGCAGTTACACAATAACCCAATGCAATGCTATAAAAAGCCATGAATGCACCTCATTTTCTCAAGGAATTCAAAGTAATGTTATGATGCCTATATTGTTTTAAGGACTCCATCCTTGACAAGAACACATTGGCACCATTTCATTGATCAATCCACCTCTCCATTGAGTGGATTTTCAAAGAGTTATTTCACCACTATTTTCATTTTCTTTGTTGTAAGGAGAGAAAGCTTGTGAGGGTCCAAGAGCCTTCCCTTGGAGGAAGAAGGGACTCATAGTCCCCTTTCTTCTTGGTGCTTTGATTTCATCAATAGATCAGCCTAAAAACATTGGTGACATGGGTATTTTTGTGTTTGTTATCTCTATGTTCCTATGCTTATGATTTTAGTTTGTATTAGTTTAATTCTTGCTTATAGTTTTGTTTTTCTTTCTCTAACTCTTTCCTCTACAGCTGTCCTGCTCAGCAGACCCAATTGAGTTTGCAAGCACCTCTTATTTTCTCACCAAGGTGACGAAAAAGGTGCAACAGATTGGTGACTCCAGTGGGGAAAGGTATCAAATTCCTACCTCATTTGGGTTTATTTTTCTCTTCTTTTAGTTTGTTTAACTTGCAGGTGCACTAACCGACCCAGGCCGACCTGCCAACCATCCAATTCAAAGGAGAATTGAGGGAAATCCATCCAGGATTTTCTTTCTCGGTCTCTTGTCACTAGTGCGCGGGTATTTTATCCCACAGATGCGCATCGAGCATGCATGCACTTAAGTAACATATTTTTTCTGCGCGCATGCACTTTTTGACTCAACTTTGTTCGTGCGCCTGTGCTCAGTGTGCCTCTGTCTGCACTAGGGGCCGCGCATCTGAGAAAAATTTCACATTGTAAGTTGTTTGGATGTGGGGAAGGCCATTTGCCTTCTTAAAAATGATGTCAAGAATTTTTTAAAAGCAGCACCACACTTAGTCCCCTCATCATATAAAGGGGTTAGTCAAACACACATAGGCACTTAGGAGGATAAAATCAATTTCCCTTCTTTGCTTTTTGCCACATGGATGGTTTGTTTTTACTTATAAGATAAAGTGGAAATCATTTTTAATCACATCTAAACTTACATTGGGACTAGAAGTTGAATTACAATCGCTTAGTATGCTCTTCTCTCGCGCCTTCAAGCGAACTTGAGAATCAGAAAAAGATTGTGAAACAATTTCACCTCCCTTAACAAAGTTTAAAACCTTTAGGAGAGGACAACTGCCCTTCTTGGGACCCCTCTTAGTTTTCTTTTTTAAACACATCTTAATATTGTAACGGACCCATACATGCCCACATGCTACAAAGATAGGATAGTTTTTGAAATTTTTGCTTTCTTAGATAAAAAAACTAGGGAAGTTTGAAGGTTTGTAACGAGCCCATACATGCCCACATGTTCAATCTAGGATAGTTTCAAGATTTTCTTAGATTACATCACCATAGGGAGTTAAAAGGATAGTAACGAACCCACATGTCCACATGCTAGCTTCCTAGGGCTTTTGAATTACGCAAGGTTGTACCAAAGGCACTTAGTTAATTAGGTAATCAAACTCTTGTAAGGACCAAGCGAAGTCCACATGCTGCAAGGTGACATCTAATTCACTAAAAAATGGCACACTTTCACTCACACAAAAAAGTCACTTATCACTCACATAGCTTCTTCTTGAAACATAGAGGTCAAAGTAAGTTTCCTCCAAAGGGATTCTGAAAAATACCCCATCTTTTCTTGACGAGACTATCCACTCCCATTTTTAATCAACGAGGTTGGTTTGCACCCCCAACCTCCCAAAACAACTACATCTAAAATCTTTCTAAAAACTCACTAATTTTTCCTCCACAAGAGGTGCCAAAAGAAATTTTTTAGTCTAGGTAGGATTTCAGGGATAGGCATCCAAATAACTCCCCGTTATCTGGTTCTCACATTGTCAAAACATAGAGGATGTCAAATAGGGAACTGAAAATCCTCCAAGTCAAGTGTTCCAATCACCGTAAGGCAGGGAGATACCCGTGAAGGGTTGAAGGCCGAGGTTCGATTGTTCTATGCGTCCCCCCTTGAGGCACCCACCTCTTGGACGGGATCCAGCCCGTGACCCATTTCTTAGGCCGAAGATCTAAATGCCGCACTTTGACCGAGGTACCTAGTGACCAACTTTAGGACATCTACCCAGGTGAAAATTGTGGGCTTCAATTGCACCTTGATTGGATTTTGTGTGGCTATTGGGAAGTATCGCAAGATCTTTTGGGATATGCCCCCTTTACCCCTCATTATAACAATTTATTTCATCCTTCACTAGTTTCTCTTCCGGTGACTTCAGACCCCATTGTTGAGTACTACTGGAAGGTCTAGTGCTATTTGAGAGGAAGGACGTTACGTCTTCTAGGAAACAAGCATTTGCTTTCTTTTGATTCCCCCACACGGAAAAAACCCACTTACCCACATATATGCTTCTTTCTCATTTTATGTATGATGCACATCTGATTATAGTTTGATTTGGATATATATATTGTGTAAACATTCAACGCAAAGACTCTGGTTTCTATATTTCTCTCACTACTTTTTGTACACATTCACACAGCTAGTCTGACATCATAGGGGAACCACATAACCCCCGTCATTCACGATGCTTTCTCAACCTCGCTCCTATGTTAGGGGGGGTATCTGGTCGTGCCCGCTCATTGGCACCTCCTTCACACGCTCCTGTGAGTGCTACTATCTTAGGATCAACTTTGCTTGGTTCTACATTACTTGGGTCTACTTCCCAAGGTCATCCATTCACTCTCTCTCCTTTACATGGAAGCCGAGGACCCACTTCCTCTCAAGGAGGGAGCACCAACCCACCTAGCCCCCATCAAGGGTTAGGTTCACAACACACTATGGCCAGAGATAATTCTCCCCCCCCACTGCAGATGCCATATTTGGCCTCTCTCAACATACCGGATCTCACCAAACTTACCAATGATCCTATATTGCATGACCCCACATGGCCTCCAATGCCCACCAAACTACCTTCAGACATACCAAAGTTTGAAGGAAAGGTAGGCGATGATCCTGCCAACCATGTCACGACCTTTCATCTTTGGTGTTATTTCAATAGAATTATGAATGACTCCATCAGACTGCAATTATTTCAACGCACACTCACTGGCCCATCGACTAAATGGTATGTCGAAGAAAAATCAGGGTCCCATGCAACCTTTGAGTCATTGGCCAAAGCATTCTTGACCTTCTTCCAATTACCCATCTGCCACGACAATGGTCTAGAACTACTGTCTAAATTCAAACAAACCTCAGCCACACACATCGCTGACCACATTCATGAGTGGCGTAGGGGACGTAGTTTGTGTAAAGCATAAACCACCAAGAAACAGTGTCTCAACTGGTTTCTTAGATCACTTGTCTCTCTCCTTGGTAAGAATGTAGCTTCCACCTTCCCTCAATCGGAAGAGGAAGCCATCAGCAAGGCCCAACAGTATGACCTCATCTATGCACAGTCAGGGTACTTATACACGGTACTTCCTGATCTTCCAAAACCTGTGCCATTTGTCCAAGACAAACCTAGGATATCTCACTCCGCGAACGGACTAATCGGTGCCACCACACACCATGGTCCACAAACCCAACCACCACTGATGTATGGAACACCTCAATACCCACCGGCNCCCTCAACATCAGCTTATAGTACTAGTGAAAGAACTACGCCTTCCTATGTACCTTATGGATTGGTACCACCACAAAATCCATACTTCCCGTTTCCTGGTCCTCCACAACCCATGGCTCCCCCACATCCACATGCGGGGGTAAACTTTGTTCAACCTTCTTTCGCTCAACAATACCAAAGTTTTGAACAATTGAATACAGCCAACCCAACGCACCCATTGAACAATGCCAAGAAGAAGGGATGGAACATAAATAACAACAACCCAGGTCAAGGCGGGAATCAACCCCCACAGCACCAACCCACTGGGGGCAACCAGAACCAAGGGAACCAAAACCCCCAAGAGGGCAATAATGAAAAACGCCAAGGGATAAATAATGTTAAAACCATATTCCCTTGTGCCCTTTGTGGTGAGTTTGGTCATTACACTCACCATTTCCCCCGGATTGCTGATTTCAAATGGTTGAAAGACTCTGGTAGTCTTCCCCATTCTCCTGCACAACCTACCCCTCAGCAGGCACCACAACAATACGTGCAACAACCCCCTCCCGTCGTGCTACAAAATCCTATCCCACATCAAGGTGTGATAAATACCCAACAGGACACACAACATCCCCCGACCTCAGGTGGGCCAATACCACAACCCCAACAATCCAGCAGAGCGAACAATTCTCCTCACCAGTGAGGAAGAAATCCTTCTGCAAACCCGTAATCGTCAGTATCATGCCCCCACTGAGTCTACTCCTATCTCTCTAGAGACAAACCCTACACTGACGGGACCCCCGTTGGTGATCCCTCACCCTTCCACCGAACCACCACTATGCATCCCTCGCATCCCCTTGCGCAGGAATGTCCACAACCCACACGCTAGGGCAACTCATAACTATAGTTTGGTAGACGATTTAGCACAATCCCCAGCTACCATGTCAGTCTTAGAAGTCCTCCAGACTTGTCCCACTCAGTGGAAATCACCACTTTCTTCCTTGGGGGCAGTCGACCCTGCAGATACTCGACTCATCACTTTTGATCTTAACAACGGAGAACCTCGCCTTCCCGCCTTGATCGCTTTTCAAATACTAGTAAAAATACAGAACATCACAGTTCATCGGTGTATCATCGATGAAGGTGCATCTACATGCATTATGTCCAAAACAGTATGGCAGAAACTTGGTTCCTCGGAACTCATATCCTCCGCCATCACATACGAGCTTATGACGGACGACCATCCTCTCCTGAAGGGCTCTTCCAAAATTTCCCCATTGAACTCGGGGGCAAGACTATTCTCATCGACATCGAAGTTATCGATGCCCCTCTCGATTATAATATCCTGTTTAGTCGTAGCTACATGTACGCTATGAAGGCAGTGGCATCTTCCATCTTTCGGACAATGATGTTCCCCCACAATGGGAAGATCATTACCATTGACCAAGTCTCACATTATGAGCCTAACCCATCTGCCAACCTCGATAACATTCTTCCCCTCATCCACACAAACCAAGACGCATATCCACTCGTCGAGATGGGTCCTGGGATTTTTAAAGATCCATCCTTGTTAGGAACATACCATGGAGCATCACCACTCCTTCATACTAATAATCAAGTGTGCGTCATCTCATCTAACGGAACTCACACAGAGGATTCTCTTCCTCCTTAGGAGGCTTCCATCATTCCTGACGTCCCACTAGTCGCTGAAACACTCCCACCAGAGCCTCCTGTGCACCCGTCGACCCCAACAGTCCATGAATTCACATCCCCTCAGGGGCATAGTCCCATTTGGGAGACAGTTCCCAACCCCTCACTCAAATTCCCTTCTTTTACCCTCCACCAGGTATAAAAGCTTTTCAGGTAGCTGCAATGCTCACACTACCCAATATGGTGTTAGCAATCCCAGTGTGGTATTTACACCCACCTGAGATGGTCCCTTGACCATCCCTTCCCCCACAGGAAGGCCTCCCCATGATGATACCCATCCTTACCCCCACCACCTCCCCACTCACTAACCTCCTGGCTACAGCTAGGGGCAGGAGAAAGAATAAAGAGCCCACCGATCCACTTCCTCCACGCATCCCACCACCTTGCGCACTATGTGAGAAAGAGGGCCACCAAACCAAAAACTGTCCATCACTACCTGAATTACAGAATTTGATCCTCCTCAATCCAACTCCCACAACACCCACCACTACTGTTAGTCCCACCACTATTACCCACCCTTCCAATAGTAAAGGGTTGAGGACCAAATATGTTTGTGCTATATGTTCAGAGTATGGCCATTACACCCATCATTGCCCAGTACTGCCACACTTTCGGCAGACATTAGCGGCTGTACGCCAGAACTTCCAGAACCACCCCAATCCTGCTATGTCTTCATCAACAAATATCACTGACATCCGCTATGTCACCACTTCAGTCAATGAACGTATGAGATGCCCTTGTTCTCTCTATGATTCATTAGCTCATTTTACATACCAGTGTCCTATGATCCTTGAATATAGGCAATGTCAATTGGCCCTACTTCACCGACCTGCAGAGGCGATCATTGACATTACCTCATCACTAAAGGATCTTCATGTCATTTCTCCCGAGCCCGAGGCATTCCCAACTCCTCCATGGTTCTTCAATGACGTCTCTGAGGACTTATCCCATAACCCCCCCAACTCTCCTGCTCATCCCCCTACAGACACTCTCCACCCAACCACCATGGGTACCCCTCAGTACTTCAATATATTGTTTATGTCGAGTGAACCCTCACCATCTCCTAGCATTGCTCCCTCTGCTTCTCCATGAGGGGGTAACCACACTGTCACCAAGATCACTCCTCACAACCCATTGTATTCCCGGTGTTTCCAATACGAAGAGGAAATACTTGAAGAGATAAACTGCCCAGACTCGCCCTGGGATGCACTACATCACCGTGCACTCTTCTCTCCACAGGACGCCCCCATGCCTCCTAACCAAAACCCCATTTACGCAGTCGAAACCAAAGATTTTGTCCCGGCAGGGCCTATCGATTGGTTCAACAATCCCATTCCTGCCCCTGATTCTTTCGAAGAAGATAATATGGCCAACATTTCCCCCACCATCAAAATCGACATTTCCATTAAAAATGGCATCGTCGAAGAAATCATCATTGGAGCTGCTTGCACTCCTCAGGAAATCGACGCATATAAAGCCCTTTTCCAGGAATATAGGGATATTTTCGCCTGGTCATACACAAAAATGTCTGGCCTCGATCCCTCTATTGTCGAACATCACATCGATACCTAGCCCGACATCACACCAGTTCGCCAGAAACAACAACCGCTACACCCATCCAAAGCCGCGGCTATCAAAGACGAAATTGACAAATTACCCGTTGTTAGGTTTATTTACCCCATCACTTATACTTCATGGGTTTCCAACCCTGTACCTGTCGACAAAAAACACAGCACTATCTGCATTTGCACCGACTTTCACGATCTCAGTAACGCATGTCCCAAAGACAACTTTCCAACGCCTTTCATCGATCAAATTATCGATGACTGCGTCGGCCACGAAGCTCTCTCCTTTATGGACAGATTCTCTGGCTATAACCAAATTCAAATCCACCCAGCCGATTAGTATAAAACTGCATTCACTACCCCATGGGGTACCTTTGCATATCGTGTCATGCCTTTCGGCTAAAATAATGCCGGCGCAACTTTCTAGTGGGCGACGACATACATCTTCCATGATCTGGCTAAAATCATCCTCGCCTACTTAGACGACCTCATAGCTCGATCCAAGAAACGCACCCAGCATCTCAATGATTTACGAATCATCTTTCAACGGTGTCATCAGTACAACATCCACTTGAATCCTCTCAAGTGTGTGTTTTGTGTCACCGCAGAGTGCCTCCTCAGTTTTATTATTTCCCAAAGCGGTATTACCGTAGACCCCCTTAAAGTCTAAGCTATCACCGAAATTCCACCTCCTCGGAATTTATGACAACTTTAGAGTCTACAAGGAAAAGCTAACTTTCTTAGATGCTTTGTTCCCGATTACTCCATATGCACACATGGTTTCCTCCGCTTACTACGTCACGAAATCCCTTTTCACTGGGACGACTATGCCCAACTGTCATTTGATGATATTAAAGCAGTTCTTTCAAATGCAACTTTAATTAGTGCATCTGCCTATAATCACGACTACATCCTCTATGTATTAGCATCAGCTGTATCAGTAGCCGGCCTCCTCGTCCAGCTTGGAGATGACAATTGTGAACACGTTATTTATTACGTTAGTAAGAACCTCTCAAGAACACCCTTGAAGTATAAACACGAAGAGAAAATTGCTCTTGCAGTTGTCCTCGCAGTCCAGAAACTGCGCCATTACATTCTGCTTCACACCACAAAGGTCGTCGCAGATTCCAACCCTATCCAGTACTTGCTTAACCGTCGACAAGTTAATGGAAAATTCGCTCGATGGATCGTTATCCTACAGAAGTATGACCTCGAGTTCTCAACACCTAAAAGTAAGAAGGCCCTTGTTCTCGTCGAACTTGTCACGACCCTCCCCTCTGACACCACCAGTACCCCCGTCAACACCGAATTTCCTGACAAACATCTCTTTTACATCACTTTGGATGATCCTTGGTATGGTGACCTTCTCGTCTACCTATGAACTCAAAAGTTAGGTAACCACCTTTCATGAGATGATCATCGATGTACTCACCATTAGGCCCCCCACTATCTCCTCATCGGAGACATCCTATACCGACAGGGCGTCGACACCATTCTTCGTCGATGCTTGACTATTGACGAGGCCGACAAAGTCTTAAACGACTGCCACAACGACACATGTGGGGGCCATCTTTCGGGTATATCCACTGCTCAAAAGATTATCCGAGCTGGTTACTTTTGGCCTACCTTGTTTCATGATTGCATTCATGCCGTAAAACGATGTCAGCAATGTCAGCTCTATGCCAACAAAGCTCGAGCTCCCCCCACTCTTCTTCACCCTGTCATTACGACCGGCCCTTTTTGTAAATGGGGCATCAACTTTATGACTTGTAATCCCCCCTCTAGCAATGGTCACAAATACATTGTTGTTGCCATTGATTACTTCACCAAATGGGCCAAAGCTATTCCCACTTTCAACAACACTGCTGACACTGCAGTGCGCTTTTTGTTTAACCATGTCATATCCCATTTTGGTGTACCACTCCAACTCATTTCTGACCATGGGAAACACTTCGAGAATGAGATCTTCGTCAAACTCTCATCTCGGTTAGGCTTCTCTCACAAGTTTGCCTCATCATATTACCCTCAGTCAAACGGACAGGTTTGGGCCCCACATGCACGGGCAATCAGGTGATAGGCGCGCATATGTGCATGCCTATCCACTAGATATGTGCACATGGGGGTGCGGTAGAGGGAATTTAAGGTGTGCTCGATAGGCGCGCCTGTTCACTACACAGGCGCGCACACATGCGCACCTATGCACTACACAGGTGTGCATCAGTGCGCACCTATTTTCTTCACAGGCACGCCCCTAGGTGCGCCTGTTCACCATACAGACGCGCACATGTGCGTGCCTGTCAAACCCATAGACGTGCACTGGTGCATGCCTGTTCACCTCACAGGTGCGCCTATTGAGCGTGCCTTAAATTCCCTCTACCACACCCCCATGCACGCATATCCAGTGGATAGGCGCGCACGTATGCGCTCCTATCACCCGATCGTCCACGCATGTGGGGCCCAGACCCCCTAAAGACCTCTGTATGGCCCTCCGTACAGCCCCTGCCCAAAAATTGAAAACCTATTTCTATGCAGGATGATCAAACCACTAACCTGATACTCGCAACTCCTCAATCAGATGCCTCGTCCTCCCTGAATCTCCAAATCTCCTCTGAAAACTGCTCGTCCAGTCACTATTGCAGCAGGTACAAATGAGGTGGCAATGTGGGCCCTACAACTATATATAGGCCTTTTTCCAAACTTCCACTCACCATTCTGGGAGCCCAAGGCATCCATTTTTCAAACCGTATTCAGCCATGGGATCAACATCCCATCACCTACATCACAATAGTCCCTGGGTCACTTTTCATCCTAAGCCCCCGGGGCACCTTTTTTTCATATCATGGTCAGGTACACATGTGCATAGTCACATTTCTCAAATACATGCTCATATCTTTGATTCTCTTCAGATATTGTTTACTTTGGGTATTTGGTTTTCATGTGTGCAGGTACTTGATCATCCTCCATCAACACAACCCCTTCAGGTATATACTCAGCACTGGCATGTAGTTTTTCCCGCTGTATCGCATTTACATTTCCAGTCACACCCTCTGATATTGGCCTCTAGGATCCCCATTCCCGGCTCTGCAGTACCCACGCCTCCATTTTCATCTTCGGTACTGTTACCCGGTAGCATTCTTACCCACATGAGTTGTCCCATTCATAGCACCTTTTTCCACTTTTTGACACTCATACTGTTTTTCATTACCCTTTAGGGATGGGAGTCCCGATAGTCTTTCATCATGTTGTGAATCAGCCACATACTCCTTCTCCTCATTTTGCTCGCTTTCCCACACGGATTATCTCTTTACGGTTCTATTTTTTACCTGCACCTCCGCAGTATCATGAACCCTTCATTTCATCCACAATCAGTTTTCCCATCTGCGAACCTACCTTCATTTCACCTACCTCATACAGAAACTCACCAATGGAGGCCCCACCCTTCGTCAGTCTTCCAAACACATTATGCCCTACATGGGTCACCCATATCACACTGGGGCACCCGTTTCTGTATCTGTACATTTCTCCCCAATTATTTGTTATTTATTGTACAAATGCCCTTATTTCCAGTCATTACATTCTCTTTTTGTTGTCACTATTGGCGACTTGCTTACTTCCTTTTGGCCACACGCAACCCATGTCACCCTTGGTTGGAGCATTACTTATCATCTATCCTTTTCGGCATCGTCCATCTCTTCAGAGTACCCCACAGGTCACTTCCCTCTACCCTCTGAATTTGTTCACTTTGTCCCGCCTCTCGCACAACTTATCACCGGTCTTGTCGTCCCCCTGACACTCGACCTCGTTACATGGTTGCGGCCACTCTTTATCTCATACATCCTCCAACCAAGGGAAGTCTTGATTCTTCCCACTTCTTGACTTCGTCCATGTACCTCTGCCACTTCCTCACCTTAGTAGATTCCACGAAGCCCTTTGCTTCTGGGATTCGCGTTCCCCTTTTGTCGACATCAGCACAATTTTCCGGAAGGGCGACAGTATCTTGATTCTCATTCTCCATTTAATGAGAGATCTCGGATGACACAGGGGGAAACACCATTGCTCCCTACTGTCGTTGGCCCCCATACCATTTGACGCCTACACTTTCTCATGTTATGGTGGGTCTTGCTTTGTGACTATTGCATTTATTTCTATCATTTTCCAAAGACCTCTGAACTTGGTAGGGCCATCAATGCCCACATCATCGTCGATACTTATTACCACGATCATTGCCTATTATTTAGAGTATGTTCCTTTGCAGAATTTTCTTTTTCCTTTATCATCACCGCCCCTGAGGGCACTGCAGTTGTCTACACCAAAACTTTAGTCATCTGTTTTCAGAGTTACATAACACGAGCATGGGGCATGCCCGCCTCGTTTGTACACAGTTTTCTATTTTGCACACCTCATAGAAGGTCGGGTCCTACCGGTTCCTTTTTTCTCCAAAGGATCGCTCTGAATGATCCCACTATTTCTCTCTCTTACAAAAACATTCTCAGTAGAAGAAACATTGATGGATTTCGGCTATACGTGTGCTCCTAACCTCATCCATCAGGCGGCATTTGTTATCACTGAAATTTTGTCCGCACATGGTTACAAGAACTCAGCATCGTCAAACAGTAATGAAGTCATTCATGGCCCTGAATTAATATCACAACATTCAAAAAGAGCAAAAAACTATAAAAAGTAGTGAAAAATTGAAGAGTGCTTTACAGAAGTTTGACACACGCGCACATGCGCGGAACAGGAATGTAGAATGTGTGCATACGCGCACGATGCACGACTGTTAGCGCAAAATTCCGTGCACCTGCTAAACGGCGCATTTATGAATATGGTTGGCCTCCCAACCACTTATGGTTTAGCTCCCAAGCTAATTTGACCTCCAAATCTGGGCTGGATCTTAATGGTGGGCTGGTCAAAGACCTAATAATGCCCTAAATGGCCTCTTTTCACACTACAAAGCAGTTACACAATAACCCAATGCAATGCTATAAAAAGCCATGAATGCACCTCATTTTCTCAAGGAATTCAAAGTAATGTTATGCTACCTATATTGTTTTAAGGACTCCATCCTTGAAAAGAACACATTGGCACCATTTCATTGAGAAATCCACCTCTCCATTGAGTGGATTTGCAAAGAGTTCTTTCACCACTATTTTCATTTTCTTTGTTGTAAGGAGAGCAAGCTTGTGAGGGTCCAAGAGCCTTCCCTTGGAGGAAG
Organism: Picea mariana; assembly: GCA_032191745.1. Classification (NCBI taxonomy): domain Eukaryota; kingdom Viridiplantae; phylum Streptophyta; class Pinopsida; order Pinales; family Pinaceae; genus Picea; species Picea mariana. Next base: position 42 of record JASDQU010170743.1, on the reverse strand, counting down.
AAGGGACTCATAGTCCCCTTTATTCTTGATGCTTTGATTTCA
>JASDQU010170742.1:468-13231 GCA_032191745.1 Picea mariana | reverse complement strand
CTCTTCAAATGTCCTCCAACTTCTTTGCTTTGTATCTCTCTTTGCACAAGGATGGCTAAAGGGTTGGGACAATGGGAATATGCAATTGGGCAGAGCTTCTTTACTCTTATTCTCCTCCTCCAAATGGGACCCCTAACCCTTCTTTTATAGGCTAGAAGAAACTAGGTATTTGGACGAACCCTCGGCCATGCATGGCCGGGAGTTTCAGTTAACTCACCCAAAGTTGTATGTTCCGTCGGAAACTTTCTTTTTTTCATGATTTTTTCGGTCCACACGGGTTGTTTTAGGTCAGCTAGCATGTACACGCGTGCAGTAATGGAGTAGGGCACGTGGGCCCTTATAAAAGAGGATTTTTAAAGAGTTGTTCAGCAGTGCTTTGGCAAAGAAAGGATCTGAGATGGCCTGATGCTAGGTAAGCATGTATGGTGAAAATTAGGGTTATAACAGTGAGCTTAATTATAGAGCTTCAATGGAGGTCTGAGGAAAGAATTATGAATTTGGGATTTTTTGGAAAAACCAGAAAATTTGAAATTTTGGTAAAATTGGAAAAACAATTGTACGGTGATGTCAACGATGATGTGGATCCATGTGTTAGATGATGTGGCAGAGGTAATGTGGAATTTCATGGTGGTAGGTCAACAGTGGCATGCCAGAAGAGAAAAGTGGCAGAAGTGACAGAGTGGAAAGTGATGTGGGGCCACAGTGGACAGGGTACTAGTTGATCCATGGGATAGTGGTTTTGGGGGGTTCCCTTGGTGGTTAAAGGGGGGTGTGAAATCAACAGAATTTTTCCACCTCACCAAGCCAGAAATTAGGTGGGATCCATATTTCAAACCCCTCCCCTTTTTAACGGTCAGCATGTTGGGGGGGTTGATTACGATCGTGGTCGTCGATCTACTCTGAACCCCCACCATTCTCCATCATCTGATCGGAGGGAAGATTAGGTATGCTCATGAAGGAAAAAGGGTGTGGGATGGAGGCCCTCCCATCCCAGCGACTAGTAAATGGATGCCACATGGACAATCGGAGTTGTGGGGCCTAAAAGATAAGGGAATGTGTGTCATGTCAAGGAGAGAGAAGGAGAAAGAGGTAAGAAAGGGTGTTGAGGGATGACGAGGTAAGGCCAAGTTGACCAACATGTCACAGCATCTTCTAAGTCAGCAGAAAATGGTGAAATTGCCAAAAAATTATAGTGATTTACATGTCATCTTCTTGCAGACCATTTTTGAAGGCCTAAACATCTTTTTTAGGCGATCAGAAACCATGATAATAGAGTGTAACTTTGGTACTCTATATGTTTTCAGCTCAAATGAAATACTTATAAGATATATTTCCAATGAGATATCATGTTCACGAAACGAAGCTTGTATGAGGAAGATACAGGCTAAACATTACAAGAAAAAATTTAGGTACCAAATTACTCCAAGGGCCATAACTTCCTACTCAAAAGTCGATTTGGTGCACAAGAGCAGTTTATGGAAAAATATTGAGCCATATATGACATCCATGAAGCTATATTGGAATTTTGAGCACCCATAAGTGCACAGGATGAGAGACAAAATTCTTGTAGCAGTTAGTGCTAAAAGAGGAATTTAGTCAAAACTTCAACAGATTGTAATTATCATTCAGGATGTTGGATAAAGGTGAAACTTGGACAGATTGTTCAAAATGTGATCATGAAGGAAACTAATTGAGATTCTATTAAAATCCCAAAGGATTTGGTGTAGGGATGCAAGACCATGACTAAAATTACACTAAAATGAAAATTGTATAGAAGGAGTAAATGGGTATTATTCAAATGGCTATATCTTATTGCTTGAGACTCAAAATTGAGAAATAAAATAGTCATTGGAAAGGTCTTGGATAGACGAATCTAGTTATGCATCTAGAACTGTGAAAGGATCACTATAATTCACAAGGAATTCAGAAGGAATATTTACGGTGCACTTAAAGGGGCAAAAGTATGCATGCTTTATCCAGAATTTTAGAATTATTGTTTTGTCTAACAAATTGTGTTGTATCCTAGAAGTGTGAGGGAAAAGGGAAGAGGTGGTGTTCAAAATGTGCATTTGGTTTCTTTAATAGGTTGTTGGAATAAGACATTGGGTTTAGTAAGCAATGTGGAAGACTTCCAATAGAAATTTTATTTGGAAAATAATTATAGATGACAATTGTGCATAGCATATGTGGATGCTAGGTAAGAAATCCCATCTACAGTTCATGATAATTCATGTGCAGTGGGTGCCCATGGAAGTGCAAAGCATGGGAATATGAAAGTGGTTTATATAACAGTGAAAGAGTTTGGAATTGGTATCAAGGATGAGCAGAGACACTTGAAGAAAGATTTTTGTGACAGGGCTTCTTTACAAGAAGAGAAAAATCCAAGAACGAAGAATGTGAAGACATAATCCAAGTTCAACTGGGTAATTTGAGAGTTCAAGAAGCTAGTCTTCTAATAAAGAAATACTTAGTGTATACATGGAGATAGGGAGCATCATCTCCAGGGATCAATTATGCAGACTTAGAGTAGTGCTCCATTATTGTTATCAAAGTAGTGGAGTGGAAGCATGGTACGAGTGGCGGAACTTCAAGGGTGAAGCAATGAAGCTCCATGCATGCCAAAGAGTGCCATCGAATGCATAAAGTGATGCATTATGTGAATATTGGTTCTAGAAGTATGAAACCATACTTCTAGGGAAGGAATTACATAAATCTAAGTGCACTCTAGAATTGGATAAAGTTCATGAGTAACTGGAGATAGTGGGAAAAGGTATCGCTAGGTGGATGCCAAGTTATCTTGAGTCTATTGCAGAACTCAAAGAACTATGACAGAAATATAATGGAGATTGTTGATGCATAAAGAGAATGGTGGGTGCATTCCAAATGTGTTGAGTGCATTCCCAAAGTAGATTGGGATGACAAGTCAAAAGGATTCAAGCATGGAGGTGATTTTTTGAAGGAAATCAATAAGGGACCATGAAGAAGAAAATGGTTATATGCTTGATATGGAATGAAAAGAGATGGAGCCTGAAAAGAACCCATCTCAAGTGGGAAGGAACCATTGGTGATATTTGAGAAAGTTGGAAGTACCAATGGAATTTATGATGGCGGGTAAAGGTAATGCTAACTACTTCCATTTAGTCTCTATGAAGCTGGAAAATAAGACATATTCATAATTATAGTATGTTGAAAATTGAGTAAGGAAGTCAAGTTTGAGGCCAATATGATAAAGAAGGAGAAGAGAAGGGTGAAGACACCACAAGATATGAAGTGTTCAGACAGGGTAAGTTGAATCATCTTGGTCCAGTAAAGTAAATGGATGTTAAAGATCAAAATTCAATAAGACAGCATGGTTGGCAATGTAAATTGGTCATGTATGATTTGGATAAAAGGGATCATGGAAGCAATAAATCATGCTAAATGAATTCATTGAGAGAATAAAAGGATACAAGGATCCAGTGAGACTTGAGGATATCTAGGAACAACAAAGAGAGATATAAATGAAGAAAGAGGTTGTTGCAATTGTTGTAGCAGAAATTATGATATGGCTTGTTGGATAGTCATATATAACACAAGAAGCTGGAATGCATGTACACTCATGAGCATGTTATGGATGCATTCTTAGTGCATATAGATATGTATTAGTGAATGTATATTTGTTAAATATATAAATATATATATATATATATATATATATATATATATATATATATATATATATAACATGTTGAATACTAGGAGTAGTCTATTGTAATATATATATATATATATATATATATAAATTAAAGTTGTTAATGACGATTGTTGTTCCAGGAAAGAGGAAGTTAGTGCATAGTTGAAAGTATTGAGATTGTTGCATATGGAAGTCATCCATATGAAGGAAGCACTAGGAAGATGAAATGTTACATAAGAGGTTGGTGAATGAGGCATGAGAGCTCCCATTGATACCAGTTAATTAGGTAGCATCAAATGCATTAAATGACATCTATTCAGGTATGAATTTGATGTATTTATGTTGCATAATCATTGAAGGGAATCACCTCAGCCAAAATTTAACATTTGAAGTGATATTATTGTGTGTATTTGAATGCATTTAAAGGAATAATATACCATTTGGTATAGTAAAGGACAAGGGTCTATGATAATTATAAAATTCGTTTAGCTTTTTTATTGCATTTATATGACATAATAGCATATCATAATTTTGTTGGTTATGAGTTAATAACCAAAGTAAATAAAAGAGTATAATCATGTTATAGAATGAATACAAATAAAGCTATCCATGTGTGAGACCATGACATGGTTGGATATGAAAAGGCTATGGTTTCACACAAGTATCTTATAGTCTTCCTTCTTATAATTGATGTTTGGACTGCAATAGTTTTTCTAACAGTGAAGAGCACCACAGAATTATATTCTTGGTGTAGTGTTTAGGTTGAAAAGGAAGGCATCCAAATGGTTGAGCATGCAATAGGAAGTGTATGGATGGTGTATCAAGGCATCGGCCAAATCTTCCAATTCACTGTGGTGGGATGCATAAAATAGATAAAATGGTATTCTGAAATCAATGCAAGGGTGCATTGAATAGGTATGCATGAATAAGTTACAAAAGTGTGMAAGTGGTAGACTTGCACACATGCATGCTAAGATAGAGTTGTTTATGATTGAAGGAATCATTGAATGCATGCATATATTGTATTTCATAGAAATGATTATACTAACTACTGAAATGATGTAAATATTACTAAGTCATGAAGTTGAGAACATTTYAGGAATTGTTAGATATTGCAATGAAAGAGTTGTGGGTTAAAGTAGTCACATGAGAACTACAGGAAAGCTCTGTMAAGGAAAYAAAGTAATGAAAATAATGATTTCTAGAAGAAGGAAAATCTTGGTTGTTGATAATACATGTGCRGGGAATGATRATTTCATTCCAACTAATAAATGGATTGATAGAAGTGATTGAAATATTAACTCTAAACAATTCTAAGATCAGTTTGTGAACTTTTGTAATTGTTACAATAAAAGTATGTTGTACAAGAAATACTGACAATTTGTTTGGTTGAATGCAAGCTAGGAGTAATGCAAGAAAAGTGGTTYAAGTATGACATTTTTAGAAGCCATAAGAAAAATTGAAGCTTGTTGCTACAACAGCCAAGAAATTATGAGATGGAATCTCATACTTGGGGAAAAATTGAATTTTCCTCATGAAACAAATTTGAATTTTTAAATTAAATTTTTATGAAATTATCTCATGATGATTGTATGTATGTGAAACAGATGAGATGATGGTTATTAAAGATAAAATGCTTGGGAAGAAAGGATACTATTGGGACACTTGAGCCCTATGATTGTCATAGAGTGTAGACCCTTAGTGGGGGTCTAGTAATGAGTTGGCACTCTCCTTGTGTGTGAAAGCCTTGGAAAGATGAATCGTCGAAGGACTGAGTAGCAGAGAAGGGATGTTTGAGCCTGGAAGGGTAAGTGCAGCAAGGAAGAGGAAAATCAAGAATGCATATGGCATGGTGATTAGAATCATGAGATTGAGTCGAAAATAAAGTGAGTTGAATTCTTTCCTAAAGTTGCTCTATGGAATAGAGAAAAAGAATAGAGCAAAAGAATCATAGTATGAAGACATTCATCTAGTACTCAAAAAGAAGAGAACCAGAAGAATACAAGCTTCAATTAAAAGGGCATGGGGTGAATGAGGTCCAGTGGATCTGCTATAGACCTGAAGATCTGGCATAAGGAGCATGAGGACACCATGCAAGAAGAATATTTGCTTATTTTTGGAGATTTTTGAAAAATTTTGGATGTACATTGTGTTAGCGCAAGAAGTCACCCCATGACTGCATAGGGGTAAGCCTTACACGTCAAGAAATACGAAAATAAAGTTGATTTTGAAATTATGAGAGAAGTAGGGCTATAGCTATCTGCTTGACTTGACAAATCATATGAATTTATCCCTGCAAATCATCTTCCATATGCAGCAAAACCGATCATCCAAAAGAAATGTTTATCCTTTCAAGGCTTTTAGGTGGAAGAATTTGATGAGAAAACATAGAACTGCAAACAGAAAGACGTGAAAATACTTTTCAAGAATACTATTGATACAGTAGAAGAAGAATCATAATCTGAAGATCCTTTTTAGAAGAGATTTAGCAACACACAAGGTAGAAGGTCTCAAAGGATCCTCCTAAGAAACCCTCTCACACTTGATGTTGAATAAGAACAAAGATTAAGAGTCAAAATGAAGAAAAAACATATCTAAACATCACTTCCTTCTGTAAATGAATTCTTAACACAGAAAATGATAAGATAGGCTATCTTCAAATTAATCTGTCAAAGTAAAAAAACAGAGCCTCTCAACCTCCCTTGGCTCATGAATCCCCTTCTCCAAGAGATATTTCCTTCCTTAAATAGAAAATAGCATCCTCATAACCTTAGGATGTCGAATACCATCTCCTCCATTGGATTCTAAACCTTGGATATAGGTGGCAACAATCAAAGAGACAAAAATCCAACAAACTGCTAATTTTCAGGAATTTGTTGGAAGTCATTAATAAAATGTCTCCACCTCATTGCATGAGGCCTTTGTTGGAGCTAAATATTAGGTGTAKATGTCCCTTKACATCTAACTGATCCTTGAGAATCCATTTGAATCMTCCTTGATAGGTGGCAACCTCCCAACAAGGCGAATATCAAAACCGTGAYCGCTACAGGAAATTAGGTAGCGCCGCTGTAAAACAATTGGTAGCGCCACTTATATGTCTAATATATCTCAAAAMATAAMACATTTTGAAAAATTGAGAGAGGTTTTTGTTATTTGGAATGTTATAAACAAAAACCTCCTCCAGTTTTCAAAAATACCTTCTCAATTGTTCACAATCCAAGTTTTAAATTAGTGACTCAAAACTGGCAGAATAACTCTGCACAATTCAGCCTCTGCCARAATTTCGGTAGCACMTGCCTATGTGTCTACGTGCAATTYGGTAGTGTAAATCCTTGGGAGMTTTTGATKCTTGGAACCTTGTGAGATTTTTTTCAATGCTTGTTCTTGACACTTGGCACCTTAACCAATCTTGTGCTAACATAGGCTCCATGGGGTATAGAGTCCTCCCTGTGAGGCTCTAATAACTCTTGTAGTTTCAGTGCCTTATCCTTTGGGATTTTGGAGTCATGCTCTGATGCATCATGTTAAAGACAAAATACTGACAACTTGTATTACTCTACTTTCAAACAGAAAGCAAACACACCTTCTCTTGATGGAGCTTATTTATGTACAAAACCTAAGCTAACTGACTTTTACAATGGGCTAGGTGAAGGCAAACTTCCACCAAAGCCATTCAAGCAACTTGCTGACATGAGTCTTTATAATTCCAATGATTGACAGTAGACAAGAGGAATATGACAATGGTTTGAAAACATTTCCTATATTTCCTTTTACTTTTGCTGACACAATAAAGGTTACAGATTCCAAAACATTTGAGAAATACAACTCCATATACACCCCTACAGGGTCATAAAAATGGTGACAAAACACATGGGATTGATAGCATATTTATTTTTCCACTTCAAGTTCCTTATTGTAAACTGTGGGTACAAGTGGAAGAAGGATTGACGTAGCTGGTTTTTGATCCACTGATGACTGATGATTTACTTCTGGCTATGTATAAATGATATCTTCATGTGCCTCAACTAAGGGTTGTTCTTGGTCAAATATTTGGGTTATGTCTTCTATGACAAGGCCAACCTCTGCATCATACTCCCTGTATTCATAGTGATCAAATATAGGATAAGATTGCTTCTCATCATCACTAGAATATTCATCATAAATAGGTTGCCCTTCATACCTATGATCAACCTCTGAAACAGTAATTTCATCAAGAATATAATTGTTAAAAATATCCATTTCAGGAATAGCAGTAATTGTTGCTTCTAGTTGTTCATACACATGATTTTCATCTGAAACGAAGTTATGAATGTTTTCCTATCCGAATACAAGAGTATTCTTTATTCTTTTATTTGGACAATGAATAAAATTGTTTTCATCTTTATATTCAGCAAAGCAATCTAACAAATCTTGAGCACATTCTACATATCCCTCACAACAGTTATGACAAATACTTTCAAAGGGATAAAACCTTTTGTAGTGTTCATTGAATACTCTGTGGAAATCCTTCAAGGATGAAATGTTGGAAGGGGGTAACGAGAAATACCATTTACGTGCATCCGCATCCAATGAATACATGAAAATTTTCATCAATATATCTTCATTATGGATGTCAAGTTGTTGCATCAAAGCATGAAATTCTTGAACATGCTCAACAGGGTTGTCATCCTCACCTTCATAAAATCTAGGTAGTGGATATTTCCATTCATCAATAAGAGGCACAGGATGTGGATAATCATATATGGATGAGAAATTGAGTGGGGCAAACCTCCTGCCCAGGATAGCCTTCATATCCATTTAATTGGTCTCATTCCAGTGGAGTCACCAACAGATTCTGAACAATGGAGTCGCCATGGTGAATGTGCAGTCTTGAAGGTGTCCAACTTCAGTCACCATCTAAAGATGGAGCTGTGAAATGTCGTTCTTCCCAGGGAGATTTTCGATCTTCTCAAATCCGTCCCCGGCAACGGCGCCAAAAATGTTAGCGCAACGAGTCACCCCATGACTGCATAGGGGTAAGCCTTACACATCAAGAAATAATAAAAGAAAGTTGATTTTGAAATTATGAGAGAGGTAGGGTTGTAGCTATTTGTTTGACTTGACAAATCATATGAATTTATCTCTACAAATCATCTTCCATATGCAGTAAAACCAATCATCCAAAAGCAATGTTTAGCCTTTCAAGGCTTTCAGGTGGAAGAATTTGATGAGAAAACATAGAACTGAAAACAGAAAGACATGAAAATCCTTTTCAAGAATACTATCGATACAGTAGAAGAAGAATCATAATCTGAAGATCCTTTTCAGAATACATTTAGCAACACACAAGGTAGAAGGTCTCAAAGGATTCTCCTAAGAAACCCTCTCACACTTTTTATTGAATAAGAACAAAGCTTAAGAGTCAAAACAAAGAAAAAAAAATAGCTAAACATCACTTCTTTCTGCAAATGAATTCTTAACACAGAAAATGATAAGATAGGCTATCTTCAAATTAATCTGTCAAAGTACAAAAACAGAGCCTCTCGGCCTCCCTTAGCTCATGAATCCCCTTCTCCAAGAGATATTTCCTTCCTTAAATAGAAAATAGCATCCTCATAACCTTATGAGTTCGAATCCCATCTCCTCCATTGGATTCTAAACCTTGGAGATAGGTGGCAACAATCAAAGAGACAAAAATCCAACAAACTGCTAATTTTCAGGAATTTGTTGGAAGTCATTAATAAAATGTCTCCACCTCATTGCATGAGGCCTTTTCTGGAGCTAAATATTAGGTGAATATGTCCCTTGAAATCTAACTAATCCTTTAGAATCAATTTGAATCCTCCTTGACAGGTGGCAACATCCCAACAAGGTGAATATCAAAACCGTGACTGCTACAGGAAATTAGGTAGCATCGTTGTAAAACAGTTGGTAGCACCACTTATATGTCTAATATCTCTCAAACCATAACACATTTTGAAAAATTGAGAGAGGTTTTTGTTATTTGGAATGTTATAAACAAAAACCACCTCCATTTTTCAAAAACAACTTCTCAATTGTTCACAATCCAAGTTTTAAATTAGTGACTCAAAACTGGCAGAATAACTCTACACAATTCAGCCTCTGCCAGAATTTCAGTAGCACCCACCTGTGTTTCTACGTGCAATTAGGTAGCGTAAATCCATGGGTGCTTTTGATACTTGGAACCTTGTGAGAGTTTTTTCAATGCTTGTTCTTGACACTTGGCACCTTAACCAATCTTGTGCTAACACATTGTATATAATGCACTGAGGATAGTGCATAAATAAGGGGGAGGGGAATGTAATACCCCCAAGAGGAACCCCATTTGTAAATGTACATATGTTTTATAGGTTAGTGAGCCAGAATATTATGGGCCAGAGTGTTTGGTTTTAGGATGGAGTGCATGTGTGATTATTACGCCAGAGAGCCTACATGTTGAAAGGCCTTTTAGCCAACTTTGTAAAATGTAATCACTCGAATATATTAATAAAATACATCATTGTTGCGGACCAAGTCAGACGGAAGAGTATGGGGAGATAGGACTCCACGAGAGGGAAAGGGGGCTAACGACTTAAGGAAGAGGGGCTAATTCAAGGAGACTTAAGCTAAATAATAAAATAATATTATTCCTAAAGTCAAAGTCATGTGATATATTTTATCCTAATTTCTTAAAGGTGGGGAACAAATCACCAAGTGGAGCAAAAGGTGGTTCTTTGAGTGCCAAGTGTCAAGTTAGGCACATGCATATATATAACATTGGGAATTAGTGTAATTTTCATTCATTCATTGATTCTTGTCATTCATGGATGTTGTCCATCATTCTTACCATTACTGGAGAGTGGGCTATGGAGCTTTGGTTACCTTGTAAATCCTTGGTGGTATGGGTTGAAGAAACAGATTTTCAAGCATTTGGAGCAATTCTCTTGGGTGAGAGAAACGTTGGGTATAGGTTTCCCTGTGTGTTGGCCTAGTGGGTGTCATAACTCTTTGATAGCAATCATGTGTTCTCAGTGCCATAACGCTCTAAGACTTCCTGGAAAATCTGTTGTTGAAGCCCTAGAAGGGAAGTGGGACAGCCGAAGGACTGTTGAGCAGAGAAGCGGTACACTTCCTGGGGTGGGACGGGTTGTGGGGAATGAGAGGTTGTGAGGGGGAACTACTACTAGAGTTGGTGTCATGGGCCTTGTATTGTTTTTTGAGTGTTGTATGACATTAGTGGGAGTGGTGAAAGAAATTTTCCCTAGTGGAGTCATAGCCCCAACTCGGGGTGACCCACTACTGAAAGATTATGAGAAATGAGGTCTATGGCTGGGAAGAAAGTCTGCATTCAGTTGGTGTTTACAGCAAAAGATAAGTGTTCTTTGATGTGTATTTACATGTTGATTACTGTGTGTAACATATTTAATTATTTTTGTTGTAATTGTACCTAATTATGCATGAAATGTGTGTTGTTGGACTGCGTATTGTGTTCATATGCAATAAATTTAGTTATTAAAGGTATTAGAGAGGAAAACGTTTTGTGTGGCATGGATCAGCTTGGATCTGGGGATGCTACATTGTGGTATCAGATCTGATTTCGAGTTTGTTGGTAAAGGGGGGCGTTACATCATTTTCTGTTATAAATAGAATTTTGCTCCTAAATCCACTCACACATAGGCCACTACAGCACATCTCTTCCTCTAATTCAGCTTCTATCTAAAAATAGCACAAATTCCACTAGCTTTAGACTCATCAAACGTTGTTCTGGAGGAGAATAGGCTTGTTTATGCAGTTGTTTTCCACATATACTTTTCAATTTGGATATAAATAGTACCCTTCACTAATGTTGTTTGTGGCATATACTATAAATCAAGTCCTTATCTTCCTAATGCACAACTAACTCCCTGACTAAATATAGTTGTTGAAGAATAAATAAATAAAAATGTCAATAATACTCCTATTATCACGCTGCAGTTGAGAAAACACATGAATTTTATTGTTTATGGAGTTATAACTATGACATGTCATTGTTGTTTTCCAATTCTAGTGATACATCGGATCACCAAACTGCCAGATTTAACCTCAATCATAATGTTTACCCTCCATGAATGTGTTATATTTCTCCAACAAATAAATGTTCACTATTTTAGGTTGTCTCTCACATGTTGAACTCAAACACCCTCTAGTTAAGCATTGATCTTTGTAGTTTGCAATTAATATGTTGTTTAAAAGTTTGCATGTTTATTGAGGAGATCCACTTGTGTCAAAGACAACCTCCAAAATATCCCCAAGAACTCATATTGAGCTTTGCATGCATATTTGAGAGGGATAATTCATACTCAAATCAAAACATGTCATAAATAAACTAATTCATCGAATTTCCCTTTGAAGAATATGGAATCTAAAAATATATCTCATTGACCAGTGTATTCTAGTGTTAAAACCAATTGTGTTGCATATAAATCATTTTCTATGACATGTGTTTCTTCTAATTGCACATTCGCATTCCTCTTCGTTGCTTAAGGGCATGGATTGAATATAAACATGATATCAAGTTATCAACCATAGCCTAGACAATTCCTTGTTCTCATGCATGGTATTTTATGATAAGGGTCATGTCAAGATTGGCCAACTACTATATATATATAGAGAGAGAGAGGGGGGGGGATCATGTCAAGATTGGAAAACTCTTATACAACTTATCAATTTAAGAAAAAAAATTATACATTTGAAGACTTTAGTGTTGGGTTAAGAGATGTGTTTTCAATTTTCTATTCAAAATGACTCTAGATATGATATTAATTTTTACAATGATGGTTGGTCATACTAATGAAGGCACCTTTTCTTGTGTTGAAAACTTTGTATGGAAATAATCAACTATCTAGTATATTGTATATATATCTTCATCAAACTAATGCAGACAACTAAGAGAAAGAACTCTGGTATTTATGTTTTGAGGTTGTTTTATGTTGTCAAGAATTCTTGCATTCTAGGTAACTTCTTAGTCAAAGTTTGTAAATACCTTGTACTAACCTTCAATGGTTCTCATTAATTCTTTTTAGTAGTAGGGATTGTTGTATACTCTGGCATTATTCCAAAAGTATTCCTAAT
>JASDQU010170741.1:0-19333 GCA_032191745.1 Picea mariana | reverse complement strand
ATATTTACTTCTTATCAACCATGAAAAAAAAATAATGAGTCATATTTACATCAAACACTATTGGGTCCATTACCCAAAACTTTGTGCTACGGGTCTTTCTTCAAGGGTTGACATCAATGACAACCAATCTTAATCAACAAGCCTCACAATCTTGCTAATGAAAACTCTAGCTATGTCAGGTGCCTGATACGTCCTATGCACAGGAATAAAATGAGCAGTCTTCGTCAAAGTGTCAACTACCATAAAAATTGAGTCATGTCTCCTTGCCATCAGTGGAAATCCAACAATGAAATCCATCGAAATGACCTCCCATTTCAATTCAGGAATAGCGTGTGACTATACTAATCCTGCTGGATGTCTATGTTCAACTTTCACCTGCTGAAATTCTAGACATCTTGCTACATAGTTGACTATGTCTTCTTTCTAGAAGAATAAGGGTTTAAGATATGACCTCGTCTTCATGACTCCTGGGTGAGCCATGTACACTTCTCTGTGAGCCTTGTTTAGGATCAAACTCCTCAACTTGTTGTTGGGCGATACATAAATTCAAATTTTAAATCTCAATAATATGTCGTTGTCCATAGTTAATCCTTCAAATTTTGATACCATCATTGTGTTTTGTCCCATAAAATCCTTGACCTCTTTGTACCAGTCATAGTTGCACTGTAAAGTTATAATATTTTCACATAGATTCGTCTGAAGAGGCATCACCAAAAATATGTGTGGTCTTTGACTCAACACATCCACCACTATGTTCATTGTTCCTTTTATGAAAGTAATCTTGAAATCGTACTCACTAAGAAATTCTGACCAATGCCCTTGTCGCGCATTCAAGTCGCTTTGTGTAAAGATGTGTTGTAGTCCACAGTGGTTCATTTTTAGTTCGAATTTCCTCCAATAAGGTAGTGTCTCCAAACTCTCAAGTCATAAAAAATGGCTAACAACTCCAAATGATGCGTTGCATTGTTCTCCTCATGTCGTCTCAACTTTCTCGAGATGTAAGCGATCACTCGACCGTCATGCATCAATAATTTTCCTAAGCCTTCCTTGGATGCGTTAGTGCATACCAAGAAGTCTACGTCCATGTTAGGGACCTTCAGTATTGGTGTTGTTTTCAATAGCTTCTTGAGCCTCTGAAATGCCTCCGCGCATTTCTCGGTCCAAACAAGCCTCTTGTTCTTCTTTTGAAATTTCGTAATCGGATTTGTTATCTTCGAAAAACCCTCAAAAAACCGTCGATAGTATCCTGCTAAACCCATGAAGCTACACACTTCTGGGACATTCATCAGCACACCATTCCACAATAGCCTCGACCTTTGTTGGATCCACAATGATACCTTCGTCAGAGATGACATGCCCTAAGTAGTAAATCTTCGATTGATAAAATAAGCATTTAGACAATTTATTCTCTCGCAGACACTATAGTACCAAGTGAAAGTGCTCGTCATTCTTCTCCATCATCTAAGAGTAAATCAAAATATCGTCAATGAATACTTAGACGAACTTGTCCAAGTATTCGCGGAACACCCCCTTCATCAAACTCATAAATACCCCAAGGGTGTTTGTCAGTCCAAAAGGTAAAAAAGTAAACTCATAATGTCCAAACCTCGTCTTAAAGTCGGTCTTAGGGACGTCGTCCTCCTTGATCCATAATTGGTTATACCCTGATCTCAAGTAGATTTTCGAAAAAACCATCACACCGTTCATCTAATCAAACAGATCATCAATCCTTGGCAACAAATACTAATTCTTGATCGTTGCCTTGTTCAATTGATGGTAGTCAATTCAGAGTCTCCATGAACCATCCTTCTTCCGTATGAAAATAATAGACACACCCCATGGTGACACACTTGGACATATAAGTCCTAGGTCTAGCAACTCCTTCAATTGCATTCTCAACTCCTGTAACTCTAGGGTCGACATCCGATAAGGCATTCTTGTTATCGGTTCAGTTCCTGGTTTTAAGTCGATGGTAAATTCCAACTATCTCTCCAACGACATCCTAGGTAACTCCTCAGGGAAGATGTCCACAAACTCTCTCACCACCAGAAGGTGCTCTAGACCTTCCGCTACTCCTTTCTCGTTTAACGCAAGGATCACATAAATATTACATCCCTTGCACATGCTCTTTTGTAGCTACAAGGAAGAGATGAACCTCAAGGAAACTCCCTAGTTCTGACCTACAATCACGCGTCTCTGTCCCTCATCATCGACCAAGCTCTACCGTTTCATCTTCTAGTTGAGTATTTCCTCATGCGATTCCAACCAATCCATATCGATCATGACATCATAAGATCCTAAGATCATGACGTACATGTTGGCCCTAGTGAAAAACTTTCCCAGATTAAGGCTACATATCGTAGCCTTCCCACCAACCTTTTGTTTGGCTCCTGAATCCATTTCTACAAAGCTAAACTCGTCCTATTTGACTGTCTTTACCTTAATTCTTTTGAGTGCTACACTAGAAATGAAAATCTCTATAGCAGTTGGATCTATCAAAATACCAAGGTTCTGGTCAGTGACAGTACCCGACTAAGGCACTGGTCGTCGAGGTGTAGTGAAAGTGTATCCTCTCTAGGAGCCACGATATCCTGGTGAAAGTCTAGTTGGTGTCTGATGCTACTGTGCACTAGATGACACCTGCCCCGCAGGTCTCACTGGAGTCCTACTCTAACCCCCGCTGATAAGCTCCTCCTCTGCTATGAGGGACTTATGGACAACATCATGCAAGGTTTGAGGCATCAAAATCCTAACCTTTGCACGAATGTTGACATTAAGAACTAACATGAACCTATTGAACTTAAGTTTCTCAGTATTCAAGTGTGGAGCATACTAAAGAAGCTCCATAAAACGAGCCTCGTCATCGGGCACCGTATGACTGCCCTGTCTCAAGGCATTGAACTCGTTGAGCTGATGCTCAATGAATTCCTCTGATAGATACCTTTCTCGGAATCGTTCCTCGAACAATTCCCATGACACGTCTTTGATGGCCATGTTCAACTGCAACAGGAGTGTCTTCCACCATAGAAGAGTGCTCCCTTCAGTTGAAATACCGCCATGCAGACCTTCATGTTGGAGGTATAGTCGTGAAGTGAAAATCACATCACCATATTATTCAACCATGCCTCGACAACTACACTGTCCGGGGCACCAAAGAACTTAGGAAATTTGACCTTCTTGAGTTTGCGGTGAATACTCCAGTACCGATCGAAGCGCGTTGTGGACCCTCAAGGGGTGTCGACACCCTGGCCTCATTTCTATCCAAATGGATAATCAATGCCTCAGACATCCGCCGAAAGGACCTCATAAACCCAACCACCTCACCCACAACTATCGCTTCTTGCCCAAAAACATGTTCGTTTCCCTGGGGGTTAGACCCCTCGGGCGTGGATGCTATTGGAGGTGTCACGCCTCCTCCCCTAGCACCCCATCGTCTTCCTCCATGGCGTCCTCTAACCATGATTAACTACACAAATACAAATCAGTTTAATTAGCAACATTACAATCAAATATATAACCAACGGAAGCCGTAGTGATCCCAAGTCGTGGTTCGAACTCCCTCTGATACTATATATGACATCCCCTGTCATTATGACTACATGCGACGCAAAGAAAGTGCAATTTATTTTTTTTCCGTTTTAAGAAGTAAGGCAACGACGAAAACAATTAATCAACACAACTCGACGACGAACAAAATGCACACAGATCAGGAAACAAACAACCATTACCTAGCATACTAGCACATCATGTGACTGGGTGCAACATGCGAAAACCAATTAGACAAATAAAAAACTAAGCTAAGGGAAATCATCAAGATCAACTAGAGGCAACCAACATCAAGTGACATAGGTAACTTGAACCTTCATAGTGAGCGAGGAACAAGCACCAACAAGTGTTACAACACAAGTACCAACATCAACTACAACAAACATTACGCCCCCGTCGGGAAGCACATGACTTTGGATATGTTATCATTCACATCTATCAATCAAGGTGCGCAATGATCTCCTCATCAGGAATCAGGCCATCACAAGTGGTATATGTGACAGTAACCAAGGTGCAACATAACATATCTAGACCAATAACCCAAGAAAATTCCAATGCGCTCGGAGACCGAATTAACTGTAAAAAATACATGAAGACCAAACCCAAGCATCCAATCGACAAGTCAACAAGACGCAAGGGAAATATGACTACTATAACAATCATACATCACATTAAATTCCTGACGCAACAAATTCTATTGCAAACATACATCAATTAAAGAACGTGATTAGCCATCTATGAAATATTCCCTCGAGAAATCATTCTACAATAACATGTATCAATTAAAATCCTCTCTCTTGTTTTTCAAATCATTTATTAATTAATTAAGATTTTATTAACAAAAGTCTCACTACAATTTTCATTCACTAATATATAATTCTTTGTATAAGCCTAAGTTAAATGTTTCAACCCTATCATTACCCTTCCCAAACATACATGCCTTATATTATGATAATCGACATATCCACACTCTTATGCATAAGATAATGAGAAACTTGGAAAATGCATGACCCTAAAATGCCTTATCAATATTAAACCACATTAATAGAAATCTATAATAGTCATGTATATAAATACTCCATTTAATTCATCACAGTACCTTGTAATCTATAAACTCCTTTAATTCCCTTTTTGGTATCAACAATGATACYGTTGTCTGACATTATTATTGCTATCTATTAATAATGGTTGTCTAGAATTTATATTGTTGTCTATTAAATGCATGATATCGTTGTCTATTAAATATATGATAATGATGTCAATCAATATATGATATTGTTGCCTATTAAATGTATGATATCACTATCTATTAAATACATGATATTGTTGTCTATTAAATATACGTTATTGTTGTCTATTAAATATATGATATTGTTGTCTATTAAATATATGTTAATGTTATCTATCAAATATATGATATTGATGTCTATTAAATGTATGATATCGTTGTTTATTAAATACATGATATTGTTGTCTATTAAATATACTCTATTGTTGTCTATTAAATGTATGATATCGTTGTGTAATTAACAACAAAGATCCATAACTAAGGAACAATAAAATCCATAACCAAAATGATGTGTAAAAATCGGGTGAAAATCGTTGTGTAAAACGTCAGGAAAAACGCCCAGAGGCACTACCTGTGCTGGGAAAATCACCATGTAATTCGTTGTGTAATTACATTTCAAAAGAGAAATTAAACTCTATAAAAATTCCATCTCTGCTAGGAAAATTCGTTGTGTAGTTACATTTAAAAGGGGATTTAAAACTCTATAAATATTACATCTCTGCCAGGCAAATTCGTTGTGTAGTTACCTTTAAAAGGGAATTTAAAACTCTATGAAAATTACATCTCTTCCTGGCAAATTCACTATCTAGATTCGTTGTGTTTAGAGCATATAGATAGAGCATAAAAATTCATTGTCATAGATATGTATAGATTCGTTTTAAAAAAAACGCAGAAATTTTATCATTCCAAAACGCTAGGAATTATAAAAAACATAGAGATTTTACCATTCAAAATGTTGGGAATTATCATTAAAAAAAACGCTGATATTTACCATTCCAAAGCACTGGAAATCATTATTAAAAAAAAAAACGCAGATATTTTACCATTCAAAACGTTGGGAATTATCATTAAATAAAACGCAGATATTTTACCATTCAAAACGCTAGGAATTATCATTAAAAAAAAACGCAGAGATTTACCATTCCAAAACACTGGAAATCATCATTAAAAAAAACACAGAGATTTTACCATTCAAACGCTGGGATTTATCATAATAAAATGCAAAGATAATCATTCACAAAGAAAACATAAATATTAATCATTCAGAGACGAATCATTCAAAAACATAGAGATACGTGTGCAAATTATGGAGCAAAATGCATAGGTATTAATGTTATTCGCTGGGAGAAATTAAAAAAAACACGTAGAGAGAAATAACTCTAATCCTTGAAGGGTGGTTTCGCTACACCTAGCAGTGAATTTGTTGGGCTATCCACTGCAATCTTCGCAGAGTAAGGTAAAAAATAAACACATAGGCTAAGGAGAGAAAACGCTCAGGAGAGAATTCCTCGCGGGGTAGAGAAAGGATCCGACAATTATTATCCATGCACAGGAAAGAAGGGAATTTGAATCTCAGTCTTAAACACCGGAGTGAAGACAGTCGATTTGGCTCCTGGCCGACTGCTCAGACACAGACTAATAACTTAAAGGATCATGGAATAGAGGATAAAAACACAAATCTGCATCTAGATCTTCTTCGTGGAGAAGTAAACAATGAAATAAAAGCGCAATCAAAGAATAAAGAAAACACAGGCAGGAGATACAAGAGCACAGACAAGGTTGAGTCTAGGGATCATTCTTAGCCACGTGCAAAACATAGTAACTCATAAATAAAGGATATTGTGTATATAAAGGGTTCTTACTGAACGAATCAAGAGACAAGGGGATTACAATTATCGTAGAAATACATGCAAGTAAAGCTAATGGGAATGAAGTCGTCATCTGAGTACAGTAAAATAAACAAGTGTAAATTAAGATTCATTGCAAGTAACAACTTTAACAGGCGTACCTTAGACAAACAGAATGCTTCAAATTCGTTGTCCCATGCGCGCTCCATCCATCTCACACTTGCCAACTGATGTGACCTCACTGGTACCTCCCAACCAACGCTAGGGGTACTCTTCTTCCCCCCTGATCCCCCCGAGCCACAAAGGGGCCACACACACAATACCATAGAATGCTAGCACCCATCTCGCCTTGCAAGGTCGATCTACCACTCGTTACCTGAGCTGGGTATCCCAACTCCCACAAGAGAAAGTTCATTCAAGATGAAATTTCATCAGTATAACATTACGCAAACCAAATGAGGATCCACACTCTTCCTCCACCATCCTTTTTATAGAGTTTTCTTAGTCATTGGTTTCCCAAAACCCTCATTATATTCTTTTTTTATTTAATTAATTTTGAAAAACCTCCCCCGTACACGTCGCTCGATCTCCTAGATGCACCAGAAAATCTATTTTATTAATTAAGTAATTGTTCCTATTTCCCTCATCCACCTAAAAGCATTCCTAAAAATGCTCCTCGGTGTCCCAAAATTCCCTTACAATTCTTAAATGACTTATGCCTTACTTAATTCCTAGTTGATTTCATAAATAGAAAGTTCCAAAGGCAAGATTCCTTGCCAAGTTAGACATTCAGTTTTTTCTTTAAGTTTCCCCTTTTCTTTAAGTTTCCTTTTTTCTTTTAAGTTTCCCCCTTTTTCCCTTTTAACTAAAAAAATCAATTTAGTAAGTGTAGATAAAACAACCATTTACCCTTTTAATAAATTTAATCCTCCATTTTAAATTTTTTTACTTTAATAATTAAGTTTGAATTTCTTACCCCCCTTCTTGTTACATGTTTAATTATTTTTTTTTTATTTTTTTGACCACATGTTCTACTTAGACCTAGGTTTTAATTTTCACTAGGTCAGGCGACAATTTTTAAGGGAAATTTTAGTTATTAAATTTTTTTACTCATACCATCATCTATTTTAAGGCCAACCAGGTCCTAAGAAGGCATAGTTTTCTAGGCACTAGGTTTATTAACTTATCAGTGAAAATCACGACCTGCCCTTAAGGACGCACTACGTGCTCCAAGGGTGCCACTCGCCTCTTTCTGTTTTCTTTGCGCGACGTGCCCTTCAAGATGCACTATGTGCTCCAAGGGTGCCACTCGCCTCTTGAATGAGTTTGGTAGACGTCAAATCCCTGGAGTCAATACTCAGCTAGGTGATCTTGTGGGAGACTAAGGGCCTCTAATAAATAAGGTCCCTGCCTTATTGCGCGCCCCTTAGAATCATCGTGATCGACTATCATAGTCTTCCCTTGCTCCATCGTGGGTGTTCTCGAACTAGGGAATTGTTAACCTACAGTTCGAGCCATGAAGAGAGTGCTAGTAGGTTGTGGCAGGGATATTGCCATACCTCTCCCTCAATGTATCCGATTGTCGTGTGTGAACCCTCTACTCCAAATGTGAGTCTGGTCGGCAAGCTATCGTGAGTTTGAATCCATGAACGAATCATGTCAACAATAATAATCAATCATTGTAATATCTAATAATATGTACATATGTCACATCAACAACATTCAAACCCAACAGTCCACTCCCTGACTCGATCCAGAGTCCAAGGGGTTTCATTGATGCCTCTGCATCTTCAATGTCCAAAGTCTTGCACACTCAGGAGAACCCAGTCAATAACACTTGTTTATGTAAATACAATAAAATAACATATCATCAAATCCATAATATCTCATAATCATAATCAAAACGGCCAATAGTATAATAACCCGGATTACTTGCAAGCAAGTGTCCTCAAAGAATAAGTTCGCTCAGTGCGCACAAGAGCGAGATGTTACAGTAAGTCCCTAGATAATTTCTAGGGCCCTTGGATGTGTTCCAGGGAATCCTGGCTCAATGCTTAGATTGATCCTTGGATGTGTTCCTTGGTGGTTAATGATGTAAGTCCCTAGATGTGTTCTAGGGCCCTTGGATGTGTTTCAGGGAATTCTTGCTTAAACGCTTGGGTTGATCCTTGGTCTTGTACCTTAGTGGATGAAAGACCCTAGATATGTTCTAGGGCACCCAAATGTGTTTTGGGGTACCCTGGTCTTGGATCAGGTAGTTATTGGTTGTGTACCAAGATGTGATGATGTGTGATCTTCTTCCTCTCTCCCAAGATGGTCCATGAGACCTAGGAGCACCCACAAAAATGGACATGACCACATCATGGATGTTTCCCCTTATGCAGTGATGATAAAAGTTTAGAAGTGATTATGAGACTTATGTGGACATGTATTACCATTGAAAAGGACCCCCTTGACTTTGTATTTTTCTCCCCTCTTGCTTGATCGTGTTTCCTTTCTTGTTTAATGTTGTTTTGGGGTTTTATAAGTCACTTTGACTTAATTGACTTTTAAATTAATATTTTTATTAATTAAAAACATTAATTATTATTTTTTAATTTTTTATTAGGGTTTGACTTGATCCTAAAGATAGGGTTAAAATAGAAACCCTAACCTACCCACCTAAGCTATAAATAAGATTCTACCCCTCTCTCATTAATATACACTCTCTTCATTCTTCCTATCTCTATTGTTGATGTGGCTACCTCAGTTTTGTCTTCCTTGGTGATGGTACGACTTCTCTTGTAGACTTTCTCTTTCAGATCTGAGTTTTTGTTACATTTTATCAGAAGTTACATTTTAGGGACGACCTATTAGCAGCCTTCAAACAACAGCTAGCACATATATGTTTTCTACCAGAAAAAGAAAAGAAAAATAGGCATGTTAGTGACCATGTAACAGTCCTTATGACAGACCTATAGAAGACTTAAAGGGACCTCAAAATTATTCATTGTTGAGGTTAAACAACCATTAATTTATATGGTGGTGAGTTAACTTTGGGATGAGCAGACACATGCAGATTCAAAGTGGGGAACCTTGGTGAACATATTTTGTTTTCATGAGAAGTGATGGAGAAAGAAATATTCCTTTCTCAAGTTCACGACCCTTGCATTTAAGCTCCTTTGATGTGCCAACACAGACAAACCTCATATCGAGCATTTATTAGTTTTCTTGAAACATAATTTGTATTTATTTTATCAAGGAAGTACAATCACATTTAGAGGATTCTTGTTACTATTGATATAATCCTTATTGGTCAGTTGATCTCTAAGAAGGTTCACATAATATTTTGGAGCTTAAGCCTATGGTGTTTTATCATCGCATGCTTCTCCACCAACTTGTTGATATTTTTTACTTAATGCATGAATCTATTGAAAAAGAGAATTATTGTCATCTTTCAACGATGCCAGGATTCACATTGGTGAGTAATATCTTGAAGTGGAAATTTGGAGAAACTCAAAGTCCACTTGTGTTTCATTTTCATTTAATCATTGAATTTAAAATATGTGACTACTAAAGACAACAATAAAAGTTGTGATTCTCTTGCTGTCAGAATCTCAATTATTTTTTGGTTACATGATCAAGGAAGTTGTGATATCAACATATACTTGTTGATATAAGTTAGGTTTGAAAACTCAGTAGTATGATGGACTATTATCCCCTATATGAGAGTCCAACAATTTATCTTGATAGTTGGGGTATTTCTCCCTCATTTTGGGAACCCAACATATATACTTTTTTAGTCGAGAGTCCTGAGATTGTATTTGAGCCATTTTCCTTGGTACGAGAGCTCAATAAGGTTATACATGTCATCCGTTGTATGTATCCTATAGTTTTCCAAAGAAAAGACTTGGTTAGTGGATAGTGAGGTCACATGACAGAAGCATAACTTGGTAAAATCCTGACTTAAATTTTCATATTAAACTTGGTACCGGAATCAAGTACATCTTCAAGAGATACGACACCATATCAGAGTCAAAGAATCTTGTAGGTTCAGATGGAACCAGTTTGCACATGCAAAGAGGCATACATATTATGAGACTCAGAGGGAGCAGCCCCAGTATGTGAGTTAGGCCATGACATGTAGATGGAAGTGTTGAATAAATTCAAAGATAGAAGGAATTGATTATGATGAGATATTTGCTCCCGTTACCAGGTATACTTCCATGAGAATCATTATATCTCTTGCTGCAATTTTTGGTTGGAAACTTCACCAAATGAATGTTAAGATTGTTTTTCTTAATGATGAATTTGACAAAGAGGTTTACATCGAGCATCCTAGGGGTTTCATTATCCATGGGAAAGAATCTCATGTATGCAAGCTAAAGAAATCTTTGTATGGATTGAAACAAGCTCCAAGAACTCGATATGGAAGAATTGACAATTTTCTTCAGAGTCTTGGGTTCACCAAGAGTATAGCAGATCCTAGTCTTTATATAGAGATTGTACAATATCATCCTGCTATCTTATTAATATATGTGAATGATCTGTTCCTTACAGAAGATGAACATTTGATAGCTCAGACTAAGAGGGAGTTTTCAATAGAATTTGAAATGGAGGACTTGGGTCTTATGCATTACTTTCTTGGCTTAGAGGTGTGGTAGAAACATGGTGATATATTTCTTTCACAAGAAAGTATGCAATTGATGTGCTTCGCAAATTTGGCATGTTGAACTATAAGTCCATGACTACGCCTATGATTTCTAACTTAAAGAAGCTACTTGATCAAGCTACAGGCTCAGATCCAGAAGACCCCACCATTTATCATCAAATCATTGGGTCTGTGATGTATCTAGTACATACTAGACTGGACATATGTTATGTAGTGAATTCCCTCAATGAGTTCATGTGTGAACCGAAACATATTCTCAAATATGTTCGGGGGACTATAGCCTATGGGCTTAGATACACCTCAACGGAGGTGTAATGCTTCATGGATATACAGATTTAGATTGGATGGGAAGTACAGTGGATCGGAAGAGTACTTTCAGATACTGCTTCACTTTGGGTTCAATTATGATCTCCTGGTCCAACAAGAAACAAGCCTCCATAGCCTAGAGCACTGTAGAGGTAGAATACATTGTTGCAAGTGTTGCGAGTAGAGAAGCAATGTGGATCAGAAATCTACTCTCAGATTTGTTCAGTGTTGAGTTGGAACCCATAGTAATCCACTGTGATAACCAGAGCACTCCTTGGGTTTCTTGATTTTGGACCAATCAGTTAGAGCCATGGAAAAAGACCCTAGTGAGGGCCCCCAATATATTGTTGGGTTTCTTGGTCAAGGACCAAGCAGTAAGTCCTTAGATATGTTTTAGGGCCCCTAGATGTGTTCCAGGGAATCCTTGCTCGGTGCTTGGATTGATCCTTGGATGTGTTCCTTGGTGGTTGATGATGTAAGTCCCTAGATGTGTTCTAGGGCCCCTGGATGCCTTCCAGGGAATCCTTGCTTAAATGCTTGGGTTGATCCTTGGTCTTGTACCTTGGTGGATGAAAGACCCTAGATATGTTTTAGGGCCCCCAGATGTGTTCTGGGGTACCCTAGTCTTGGACCAGGTAGTTCTTGGTTGTGTACCAAGATGTGATGATGTGTGATCTTATTCCTCTCTCCTGGGATGGTCCATGAGACCCAGGATCAACCACGAAGATGGACATGACCGCATCATGGATGTTTCCCCTTATGCAGTGATGATAAAATTTTATAAGCGATTATGAGACTTATGTGGACATGTCTTGCCATTGAAAAGGACCCCCCTTGACTTTGTCTTTTGTTCCCCTCTTTCTTGATCTTGTTTCCTTTCTTGTTTAATGTTGTGTTGGGGTTTTATAAGTCACTTTGACTTAATTGAATTTTAAATTAATATTTTTATTCATTAAAAATATTAATTATTTTTTATTAGGGTTTGACTTAATCCCAAAGATAGGGTTAAAATAGAAAACCCTAACCTACCCACCTAAGCTATAAATAAGAGAATACCCCTCTCTCATTAATATACACTCTCTTCATTCTTCCTATCTCTATTGTTGATGTGGCTACCTCAGTTTTTTCTTCCTTGGTGATGGTACGACTTCTCTTGTAGATTTTCTCTTTCTGATCTGAGTTTTTGTTTTTGGATACTTGTTCTAGTGGCTGGGGGTTTCATATCTGTCCTACCTGTTGGTTGAGAGGTGTCGCACCTCTCCTTGACTACTGTGGTTGTCGTGACCTCTTCCCTTGGCTATCGAAAGAGCCACATATTGTTCCTTGGTTGTTTAAAAGTGTTGTGTCCCTACTTCTAAGCTCACCTAAGGTTGCCACTGCATGTGTTAAATGTTCGGTGGCCTTGTTGCCCCTTTCTTATGGGTGTCTCTTACCTGTCAGCTTAAGTGGCCTCTCCTCCTTGTTTTTTGAAGCTCCTTCCTACCTCCTTTTACTGGTGCTTTCCCTCTTGAAGGGTTTATACTTGTTGTCCCAGTTGTTGATACCTTATTTGGCTTGAAGGTCTTTTTGATGTTGTAGCATATTACAGCTTAGTTTTGGACAACCTATCTTGAGTGTTTGCTTCAATTCTGGTTATGGTCCTTTTCTTGGCAATAATTGTCCACCTAATATCATAGAAGATCAAAACCCTTGAGGTTTGATCCATGACCATAAGCTAATTTATGAGCATATTAAAGGGGACAACATCTACATGTGACAGGTACATTTTTCATTGGCTAGAGGTAAGTTAAAGTTTCATTTTGTTTATTATCTGCATTCAAAAATTTTTGTTTCCACATATTTAGATCTATCTGTCTATATTTAGTTTGATTTAGTTAAATGTTTTAAATGTTGATCTATATTTATTAAGTGAACATATTTTTGAAAAGATATCATTGTTTTCTACTTTTCTTAAAAATCTAACAATTATGATAGGTTCATTAAAAGATTTTAAACAAAAAAAGTCATTTACTCATTTGTCTTTATGTTTTTAAAGTCTAATCAGACTCATTTATTATCATTGTCCAACCTTATGTACTTGGAAGAAATAAAAGTTTGCAAGTTGTTGTCAATTATGAAACAATGGCAACAATTTTTAGATTGGCATTAGGAGTTTTATTGTTAAACCAAGTCAAATATATTTGCATGTATCCCCTAGGTACATCTCACCTTTCTTACATAAGTTGACATGAATGGAGTTCCAACATTGATCAATACTTGTATATCTATTATTTTGACTTGATGTTCTCTTTCATAATTTTCTCTTCTACTTGCAAATTTTGCAATGTGAAAGGAATTTCTAGGAATTGTTTCATTTTCAAGAATATTAGGTCTAGAACGTTGGTTTTACTATTTCTTTAGGAGCATAATTATTTTCTTTGTTTACCTTTCAAATTTCCATGGAAAGTAATAGGGGTGATGTTAGTTGATATGGTTGAAGGATACAATAAGCATGAAGCTCGCCTACTTTTTGACTTTAAGAACCTTATAATCAATGACCATATATTTGACTTTGATGAAAACTCTACTAATATTGTACATTGGGTGGACTGTTACTTGCCAAGGAAGTAATAAACTAGGCTTTTCCTATACAAGTATGATTATTCAAAATGATCTCCCCTTAAAAAAGAAAAGTTTCAAAATTGTACGTCCTCTATATCAAGATCTTCTCATTTTATATAGTTTACCCAAGATAACCTCTTAAGAAAGTAATTGTGTTTCTTTTCTTTTATCAGTTTGTGTTTGTATAGGTAGAAGAAATATAAAGTTTGGTTCCTTGTGATATATGGAAGAAGGTTTTTCATGTTAAATAAGACCAACAACCAACACATAAATCATATATCTCAAAAGTTAACTATTAAGACAAACATAGAGTCCTTCAAAGCTCGAGATAACAAAACATAAGTATGCATCACCCCCTATCAAATGCAAACTCTTCAACATTATTTGTCAACTAGTCATGACTTAAGATATATAATGAAATAGGAACAATCTAAATTCTATGTACTCAAACAAAACATGACAAAATTGATCATAGGCTTCACGAAGGCAAATAAAATTGTCACATATTAGGCTAAGGGAATAATAAAATAGACACTAAAATTCAATAACATTGAAGAAAATAATAGGTAACAATAATATGATGATGGTTTCCCTATAATATACCAATGTTGTGTATTCATGTTAAACAAGACAAACAACCTACACACCTACATCATATACCATGCATGTCAGTGGTCAAGACAAACAAAGTCCTTTAGAGCTTGGGACAACAAAAAGATAAGTACACATTCTCCTTGTCAAATGAAAACTAAAATTAGATTGTGTAACATTGACAAAAAATAATAAGCCAATTTCTCATCTAAACATAGCAAAATCTTAAATAAGTGTAAAAAAAATGGACATAGCACAATCCTAAGAAGACATTGAACAATCTTGAATAAGTGTCAAAAAATTGTGTTTGAGTACTAACATGTTGTTCTAATCCTAAATAAGTGTCAGAAAAAGAGGCATTCATGTACTAACAAGGTCTCGTTCATGTAGTAAGGATATTTGATACTAAATCTTCCCATTTGGTCATAATATATGCAACCCATTAAAATGGAGGTATACCAACTAACAAAGACTCCCTCTAAATCAAGATAATGTCAAGGTCAACATTGTAAGTGAGGTTTCACTACCTCCTATACTACAACATTAATCTCTTATGTTGTGAAATAAGTGAGCATGCTMACCAAAGAAAGTTTCTTCTTGTAGATATCTAGTATCAATGTCTAAATATCTTTCTAGCATTATTGACAATACTGCCACATATTTTTATTGACACCATAACAACAAAATCATTGGCTAGTCGTTCACAACCAGCTGTCATATCTTTACTATTCAAACACTTCATAACCATCATGAAGGTAGAACGTTGTGAGTCATGGGAAATAATGCAATAAACAGAAGGTTAATTCATAAGATCAACCAAATTACTAATAACCAATGTTATAGAACTTGTCTAACACTAGTCATGTGGCACATCAACTTATTTAAAATTTATGACATTAGACCAGGAGAAATAGCTCAGTTTATGTATTCCATCAAAAATGGGATTCAACCATCAACTCTTCAAACTTACTCCACCTAGATAAAATGCACCCCATATTTCCTACTAAATAATTTCCCTAGAGAAAAGGGCATCCATTCAAAAACAAATTATATAACATGTCCTAGATCCATGATGCATGAGTTGCATAATGCATATTTTTCATCAATCAAGGTTGAAGCCAGTACCATAGTGATACACTAATATATTGGAGTGTCTCTAGTATATAAGGCTCCATTTAACTATTAAACTCAATATATAATTTCTTGTATTTTCTTTCAATATAGATAAGTTCCCTCATCTTTCTTTTGTAGCTAAGATGCCACAAATCATATCTTCTCAATACAATGTTACCCATAAATAAGACAATTAAATTCAGTGGATTCTTGACTTTTTCTTTTGGATAGTTTAAATTAACTCAGGTCTTATTTTCTAAAGAAAGTATTGGGCTTTATACCAATAGAATATAATTAGTGATCCATCTAACCTAGTCTATCAAACAATTGAAAGGCCTTTCCATCCAAGTTTGCCAGTGTGTTTCAAGGTGAAAGAGTCGTTGACCTACTAATTTTATTGACCACTGAAAATCAACTAGGATATCACGAAAGACGAAAAAATGTGTCCAATAATTACACGATCTTTCCAATTTAGGTTATGTGTAGATATTCTTAATTATCAAACTTACATAGTAGAATATAATATACTAGAAATCATTCAACAATAATGGAATACTAAATTATTCTATGTTTATATATTTTGGCACTGTAATTTAGCCCATCAATTAAAGCAAATAAAATTGCAATTATATATAAATTTTGGGTAACCATAAAATTAAAATATACTTTTACTTGCACTTTCAAATACCTAAAACCTTCATCTCCCATAATCCTTGAATCAAATAGCTACATGTAAATAATAACAATTGTATCTAAAACTCTAAATAAATAATAAATGATTTGCTACTAAAAACAAAGTATGAGAAAAGCTAACAAATAATTCGCTACTAAAAACAAAGTACGAGAAAAGCAAAAATGTACAGTAATAAAAACTAAATAGTATCAAAATAATCCATAATGTCAAGATAACGAATATTAAATTTAATGTATAAAAATGCCAAAACATTAGATAAATTATAATTATAATTTTTTTTAAACATTGTATTACAAATTTAATGTATAATAATGCCAAGACATTACATAGATTACACTTTTAAAATTTTAAACATGGTATTACTTATCTTATAGATTCCCATACTATTATAAAGGATGTCAAAACATTACATAGATTATAATTTTAAATTTTTTTAAACAAGATATTACTTACATATTATAGATTTACATACTATTATAGGGGAATTGGTTTGAAAACTAAATAGTGTCAAAATAATAGATAAATTACATTTAATGTATAATATTGCCAAAACATTATATAGATTATAATTTTAAAATTTTAAACATGTTATTACAAATTTAATGTATAATAGTGCCAAGACATTACATAGATTACACTTTTAAACATGGTATTACTTATATTATAGATTTACATACTATAGGGGATTTGGTTTGAGAATTTATTGTTTAAATTCTATATATATAAAAGTAGGCAAAGAATGAAAAAGTAAAAATGAAATTTGCAATTATTGAAATAAAGAGTAGGATTATTGAAATAAAAAGTAAAATTGAAATTTGTAATCTAGAAAAAATGGATTTATAAATATATAAAAAAAATTAAGTATATAAAAAAATTTAAGTATAAATGTAATTATTGAAATAAAGAGTAAGAAAGAAGTAAAACTGAAATTTGCAATGTAAAAAAATGGATTTATAAATATATAAAAAAATTTAAAGTATAAATGTATATTTTAAAGCATAGTGGACATTTGACATGACGTGTCACTTGCTTACACAAAAACTAAAGTAGATTTACATGTTCACTATCAACTAATAATAAGTGATAATAAATCATATAAGATATTAAATCAAATGACATATTTTTTTTATTATTATATATAAATGTATATTTTTAACATTATTTAAAAAATTAATAATCATTTTTAAACATGTAATTATAGGTCAAGTATATTTACATGATGTTGAGACTATCAATTAATAATAAGTGATAATAAATTATATATGATACTAAATTAAATGAGATATTTTTTTATTCAAATGAGATATTTTTTTATTATATATAAATGCATATTTTTTAACATGATTTAAAAGATTAATAATTATTTTTAAACATGTAGTTATAGGTGGAGCTGAAAGTGAAAGGTGAAGTTGTGTAAATTTTATTATTGTTTGTTTTTATTTTTTATAAATGTGTATTCTTTAACATTATTTAAAAAATTAATAATCATTTTTTAACATGTAACCATAGGTTAAGGTGAAGGGTGAAGGGTGAAGTTGTGTAAAATTTCTTATTCACAACCCATTCTCATCTTCATGCTTAAAGCATATATGTAAGAACCCAATTCAACAAGAGCAAGTTAGATGGGTTGTTACTTTGGAAATTCACTCAAATAACATAATGCTATTGAATTAACCAAAACTCAAACATCATTATAGTTAATCACTTACAATAAAGAAAATATTAAGCACATGAACTAATTAACACGTTAACCATATATTATGTATTCCCAATACTCTAACAAAGTCAAGCCCACTAATGAAAACCAATCTTTAATACCAAATGATAAGCATTGGGGAAACACACTCCAAGGGTGTATTTTCCTCCCAAATAATGCAAAACTAGGAAATCCATTGATGTCCTTATGCAAGGCCTCAACTCAATGGGGAATTTCGACTAGACATACTCGCCTAAGGGTTAACCCAAACAAAACAAGGAAGGAGTAACATATTCATAAAGCAATAACAACATAGTTTCCAACTATCATAGAATATTGTAAGGTGGATAGGTTTGTAGCATAAACAACACCTCCCTATAGGGCCCTAGTGTGCAAAGAAATCTACCCACTCTAGTCATAGTACCACAACGCTTCTAACAATGGAGATCTTCAATAAAAATCCAAGAACAATTAGAAATGTACCTCCCATAGGATCCAATACAACCAACCCATCTACCTACTCAACCGGAGCCAATGTATCACAATTATTCAATAATCAGGTGTGACAACCCACACCTTTTCCCAATAAAATACAAGTTTGCTTGCATAGAAAACTAGGGCTCTCTCTAGCAATAATGGCCCTTTCCTTTTCACACTATCACAACAAAATCAAATATCTTTCTTTCCCGACTAGTCTGAACCTCATCTAGATAGAATCCCCCACAAAATGGTAATTAGAACCATAAATAAGTTTTGGAAGGAAGTCATGGTTATGGTAAATTTGCATAGGTCATATGATAGTCACTTATTAATATAATCCTAGCCCCTTTGGACTACAAACTCTAATCATACATTAGGAGATAATATTTCCCAATCTAAGCATTAACTACCTTTAATACCTCATAAGGTACTAAATTCATCTTGGCTAGGCCATGCACAAACTAAATTCCTTCCCCTAGGGTATGATTCCACAATGGCTATTTAATATTCATCCGAGTTACTCCCAACATATGACCAAAATCAATGTGGATCTCTAGAACTGCACTTTTGTAATCAATGTTAGTATCCACATAACATAAATGCCTTATAATGATGTTTAGGTTCCTCCTGACATATGACTTGAGTTAGTATGGGTCCCAAAGAAAGGAAATATCAATGTTGTATATAATGATCACATCACTCCCATTATTATTCTAAGTAGTGAATATAATAATTTCAG